>JAQGCP010001914.1:0-11366 GCA_034699885.1 Acrobeloides thornei | reverse complement strand
TGAACAAATTCACAACTTCTAACCAGAAGCCTTTGTCGTTGCACCGACGGAGTTGAAGTAGGGTCTAGTTCGTATAACGCTTCGTTGATTAATGAAGGCATTCCAACTGGCATTAGCTCACATAGAGGAGCGGTGTGGAAGTATCTTTGCCAACCCGTAAAAACAATACCCGAAACGCGATTGTGTAATTCCTATAAAGGTATAGAAAAAGATACATGAAAGGGGTCATCCAGATATTACGTAATCAACTTTTTGGTGGTTTACCCCTCCCCTTCCCCAACGTAATCAATGTTTATTAGAAGGGCCGACCCCTTCCTCCCCAATATGATTACGTAATATCTGGATGACCCCAAATACAGTAGCGGACAAAAAACGGATTCTGAATCTGGATTTAGAACCCGAATTCAGAATCTAGATTGAGAACCCGAAATTCGGATTCAGCATTAGAATCCCGAATCATAATCCGGGTTCAGAATCCGAATTCAGAATACGAAATTCAAAATCAGAATCCGGATTCAGGATCAGAATCCGAATTCAGAATCCAGATTGAGAATCAGAATCCGGATTCAGAATCCAGATCGAGAATTCGGATTCTGATCCTGAAACCGGATTCTGATTTTGAATTTCAGATTCAGAATCTGGATTCTGATTCTCAATCTGGATTCTGAATTCGGATTCTGATCATCCTCCCTCATCTCATGTATGCTAGAAAATACGAAAAAAAAGAAAATTACTTGATGAAAGATCGCAAATAACCGATGATAAGAAAAAAGATTCGAAAAATAACGATCGATATCCATGAAAGTTTCATTGATCCCGTTGGCGCCTTTAAATGCACTCGCGAATAATATATTTGGAAAGACCTAAAATGACTATTTTTCGAAAAGATTATATATTAAATGTGTATACTTGTGAATAGCGCTGAAACATGCCATATGGAAAATACCCATCTATAGTTACATCTGGTGCATAGCCCCAAACCACTGGAACCAACAATCTGCCGAGGTCGTACTCTTTTAGCAGTCCTGAATCAATACTCGAAAACATATCATTCCATCCATAAACACGGTCAAACTTCAATTCATCTTTGGCATATTTGGCGACCCTACAAACGACGATTACTAGTTGATAGTGTTACTTGTTAGCCCCATCTCGTAAATTTCATAAGCCTCATCATCCCCTCATCTTATGTGTTATCCTACTACATTCAACGTGTAATGTCTGTGAGTATGTATGTAGTAGATGAACCGTCCTACGTTAAGTGCAAAGTTAGAGTGAGCACTCGGGTGGCCTAGTGGTCTAAGAAGCTGGAAACAGTGCCGAGGGCTGCTGGTTCGATGCCGGTTGAAGTTACAAAGATTTTGCTAAAGTGTCAGTGCCTGGCAAGCACCGTAAGCCTACGTCTGGGCGACATTCCACCGGTTCAGCTGACAAGGAAATCGCAAGGTCTGCCACAAAATTTTTTGGGAAAATCGATTGTACGTATTCCCGAACCAAGAAAAAGCTGCTCTGGCCCTGATTCAGGAAAGAAAGTGGGTTATTGAAGCGAAAATGAACATTAACTAAATTCTAATCTGATAAAATTACCTAGAAATATGCGATAATTTTAAGCGCTCTTCAGAGTTGTGAAATATTTTGTGCAATTTTTGAAAACACCGCTCATCTTTAGCAATGTTCCAAGCTTCATCAGCGCCTATATGGATGGAAGAGACATGTGGGTGCAGTTGACGAATCTGCAAATCTACAGAGTGATATAAGAAATAGCCAATAAACCTGTGCTAGCATTTCATGAATTAGCAGGATGGAGTTCTCATCGGATGGGCAAATGGTGTCAGTTTTCTCGGGAACTTCCCTCAACGAGCTGAACTCCGAATGTTTTAAGACGAACTAAAAAAAACATGAATCAAAGTTGAGAAAATATGCTCAAGTTTTACTTCCATGTGACCAAAGGTTTGAACTAAGGGAATAATTTCTAGCGAATTTTGTTGTGCTAAATTTTGAATGTGAGCAATAACATGGCTGTCGTACGCATTTTTCGTCTTCAACATTGACAAATTACCCCCTGAAAATTTTCATTCGAATGAGAACATTCTAACAAAACTTAAGAGCTATACTACACAATAGGGGAGGGCAACCAACGTGAAAAAATTTTCAACAATTTTTCTGAAAATGACCCCTCTAGGGTTAAAAACATGCGGGGAATACGAATTTGACATTTTCGAAGCGAAAAAACGCTTCTCTGATCCGGAGAAGGCTTGTGTATTGAAGCGAAAAGTCGCAAAAATGCAATTTTTGCGACTTTACACAGGCCTTCCCTGAATCAGGGAAGCGTTTTTTCGTTAAAAACGATTACCTGATTCAGAGAAGGCCTGTGTATTGAAGCGAAAAGTTGATAAAAAATGCGATTTTTAGAACTTTACACAGGCCTTCCCTGAATCAGGAAGACGTTTTTTGCGAAATTCAGGGAAGGCCTGTGTATTGAAGCGAAAAGTCGCAAACATGCGATTTTTGTGACTTTACACAGGCTTTCCCTGATTCAGGTAATCGTTTTTAACGAAAAAACGCTTCCCTGATCCAGGGAAGACCTGTGTATTGAAACGAAAAGTCGCAAAAATGCGATTTTTGCGACTTTACACAAGCTTTCCTGCATCAGCGTTTTTCGCAAAAAACGCTTCTCTGATCCGGAGAAGGCTTGTGTATTAAAGCGAAAAGTCGCAAAAATGCAATTTTTGCGACTTTACAACGGCCTTCCCTGAATCAGGGAAGCGCTTTTTCGCTTCGTAAATATCAAATTCGGATTCCCCGTATGTTTTTACTCCTAGAGAGGTCATTCCCAGAAAAAAATTTTGCAAATTTTTTCACTACCCTATTGTGTAGTAGCTTCAAAAACTTGCAATAAGGGAACATGTCTTCGTACTCCATAAGGACTGATGTTATACCAATTTCTTTTAGCAGAGGAAAAAGCTTATCATAAAATGAAGGCTTTGGTGGTGCCCCTTTAAGGTCGAGATGAACGATTCGCTAAAAAATTCATTCATCTTTTTGAATTTGAACACTAACTACTTGACTAAAAACAGGCTTCGGCTTAAAATTGATCATTCTTGGTGAAGCTTGTAAAATTTCTGGATCTTCCATATTTTGATAGATGAAAAAGACGAATAAAATCGACAAGATTGACACAAATATGATTCGATTACGTGATCGTGCTGTCCACTCTATGCATTCTGAACGCATTTATGCTGTAAAGCAAGCTGATTTGGGCACCATAAGTCAAGAGTACTAAAATTTATCAGATATACTCCAACTAAGTCATAAGGGTGTACGCTAGCAGTCGTGAAATGCATTTCATGGCGCAGTGCAAACGGACGACTACGTACTAACGACCAAAAGTTCGACTCCCACTAGCGTCCAATTGTTTTTAACTTTTTTGCCTTTTTATTTAAAAAAAAAGAAAGTCAGCATTTTTTATAACTCGACAAGATGAATAAAACGACACCAAAATTGTCAAATTTGGACATTGTTTTGTGTTATTGAAACAAGAACCCTGATTCATGTTTTCGTTTCAAGAACCCAAAACAATGTTGAAATTTGTAAATTTTGGTATCGTTTTATTCGTCTCGTCGAGTTATAAAAATGCAGACTTTCTTTTATTTTTAATAAAAAGACAAAAAAAGTTAAAAACAGTTGGATGCCAGCGGGAATCGAACTTTCGGTTGTTAGTGTGTAAGTGGCAATTTGCACTGCGCCACGCAGGCTCCACTTTTTATAACGACACCCAGGAAACGAAGTATAGCTATCCAGTAATCAGGACTCATTTCCATACGGTCTCCAGAAATCGTCCAGAAACGTGTTTTTTTGAAACGAAAACTCTGATTCAGGGTTTTCGTTTCAATAAGAATATTTTAAAAAACAAAATTCAGGGTTTTCGTGTCAATATTCAGGCAAATTCAAACCCGTTGCCGGACAATTTCCGAATGCTGTCTGGAAATGAGTCCGGAAATATTATAATTTCCGGAAAGCTAGCTCCGGAAATCGTCGTGAAATGTTATTGAAATAAAAACTCTGATCCAGGGTTTTCGTTTCAATAACTGCTAAACGTAAAAATCTATTTAAAAAAAAACAAATATTTTCTAGCATAAACTAGTTTTTTAAATATCGCATGATTAACGTATATTTTTATTATCTTAAAACTATAAAAGTCTGGTTAGAAACAATAAAATCAAAAGGTAAAAAAGATAAACGAATTTAAGGCAAGAATCAAAAATATTACACGTATCTTGTATAGTACCGGGAGCCGAGCGCTCCGTGCTTGGGGAGTTGTGACTTCGGGTGGCACTCTTGAATGGCGCTTCTAAGCGACGCTCCTCGTTAAAAATGTATTAGTTATCACTAATACTTTTTTTAAATCAATCCCTGCTATAGCTAACCTTTTTTTGAAAAAATTTTTCTCCGATTTCGATGATTTTGATGTCAATCGTCTTCTCTCATCGTCCCTTACAACTTTTGCAATGGCACTCCGGGCTTAAATCAATCGTTCCCGAGATAGTAATCACACACAGACACACATCATAGTCGAATTTGTTTCATGAGCAACACGAGCCATATGATTGACTCAAGGTCAGTGATATTGAAATGATTAATCAAACATGAGAAAATTCAACATTTGCCGATTCGACCTTTTTTCCTGCAGTCAAAATTCAAAAATTCGTTTGAATTCGTATTCCCCATACCCGAAAACCCCCGAGTACAAAAAATCAGCCGATTTGGAGAATTTTTTGAAAATCGATTTTTTCCTCCCTCACGCGAAAAAATAAATTTTTCAACAAATTCTCCAAATCGGCTAATTTTTCATACTCGGGGTTTTCGGGATTCCTTCAAATGGGGTACACGAATTCGAAGGAATTTTTTAAATTTTGACTGCAGGAAAGGGTCGAGTCGGTTAATTTTGAATTTTCTTATGCTTGATCAATCGTTTCAATATCGCTGATCCTGAGTCAATCAAATGGCTGGTGTTGCTCATGAAAAAAATCGACTAAACACGTTTAATGTAGTAGGATGGGCAATAAAAACTATTCAAACAGTTTTTGAATCTTTTGTTTCGCCGAAGTTTTCAGCGAAATCTTTTGCGCGCTTCCGGTAGAATGTGAAGAAACCGCGTCTTCCGAAGGAATCAATTGTCCCAAAACGTGGATTTGTTTTCCTTGGTTCCGATGAAACGAAGTAAGGCGTTCTCCAAACAGCTCTGTTTCATTTAAACTTTCTTTATCCTAAAACAAGAGTAACTTATCGATACAAATTGAACCAAGTGCTTACATCACACGTGTACAACCCATAGTTTACCAGTAGGGGGGATACACCGGACCCTCAGGATGGATGGATATATGGCCTTTCAGGGGGGTACATAATAAAATTGTCAAAAATTTATATGAATGAATTGGAAGGGGGGAGGGTACACGAACCCTCATTATGGATGGATGAATGACTATAAAGGCGGAGGGTCCGAGGATGAGGGGGGGGGGGGGGGTACTGTACCCCCTTGGTAACCTATGGTACAACCCTCTGAATTTCGGGGAGGGGTCGCCCGCACCCGTAGGCCAAAATGAGCCTCTTCAAATGAGTCTCGCCTTTTTTTGTACACGTGTGTCTTACATTATGATCAACAGCATTGCATTTGTGAATATAAATTGATGGATAAGGCAAGAAGCCCACTTGTTTTGGTATAATGCCAAACGAAGTCCGGCCGATTCCGCTTTCTTTTATTTGTACAACTGCAAAATTTTAGTGGGTATTTTTGGATTTTTTGGCTTACTTTTAAATCTCTCGACACTTGTCCAGTATTCGGGGTCTGTCTCAACGACAACGATTATATATTCCGGCCGATTCGCCAACGATCTTAATGAGATCAACAAGTCGCACTGAGATTCTGCTCGACACAAGACTGTTTGAGGGTGTTCCGATAGCACTTGAGCACATACTTCATATTCGGCCTAAATACAGGGTCATTCATAGGTTGCAATTATCTCGAAAACAACAAATGGAGACAAGGCACTATAACTTTCGCCACTTTCGTGTCAATAAACATATTTAATTTCAGACTAATTGAGTTGCCTGATTTGCAATAAGTATGTATATTGACACGAACGTGGCGAAAGTTATAGTTTTTTTTGGCAACGTGGCGAAAGTTGTCGTGGCGAACATGAAGCGTGACGAAAGTTATAGTGCCTCAAAAGATATGTTCGATCAAAGTTAGTGTGACGTTACATGGGACACCCTGTACCCACCTTATGAATACAAAACGTTAAATCTTCTTCAAACACGTATTCTCGATCAAAAGCACATTGTGGAATGGCACCATTTTCGTTTTTCGACTTATTTTCATCCCACTCAACTTGGTATAAAAGCTTCAAATGATGCTTAATAGGTACAGTTTTGTCAATTTTAGTCACAGGAATTTGCCAAATAATTCGGACAGAAGAGTTTTCGAGTATTGGCTAAAAATAGTTTCGCATTTTTCATTTGTATAAATTCTTACTTCTAATAAAGGGTTCAATAATTTTGCTTCCATCGGTGGCTTTATTACGCTATTGTGTTGTAGAATTTCAGCATTGATGGGTTGGATAAACATATTCGATTGGCCATCGCACCTCTGGATATCCACTTCAAACAGGACCCTTAATATTACATATAGTCCGTTTCAGCTCCAACTATGAAAAAAGCTGGATTCAAAATTCAAAGTTCGAAGTTAGCATCCTGTCCGATCTGACAAGTTAAGCAACGTCGAATATCGTAAGTTCGATTTCCACCCGCTCCCTTGTGTCCGAGTTCTATAAAAATTTGTGCATATGTGTATTTTTATGTAAGGAATACCTTGGTAAACGTTATTTTTTCAAAAAAACTTATGAAAATGCTATTTTTGACAACTTTTTTTACGAAATTAGGTGTTATTTGTTGTTTGAAAAGATTTAAAAAATCATGTTTTTTGAAAAAATAACTTTCCCAACGTGTTTCTCACATAAAAATATCCATATGCAAAAATTTTTTGACGAATTTGGACACAAGGAAACGGATGGGGGTTAAACCTACGATATCAACGTTGGCCCAACGTTGCTTAACTTGCCAGATTGGATGGGATGCTAACTTCGGACTTTGAAATTTGGGTCCAGCTTTTTTTATAGTTGTGGGCTGAAACGGACTATACCTGTCTTCAAGAACGGATGTCATAGTCTTTAAGCTCATGATAGGAGAGAAATTTAACGAAAATGTCCAACTTTGGTCTCTCCATTTGACCTCAACCTTATGTTGGACCTTCAATGCTTGGTTGGCTGAATAGTTCATACGATCTATAGCCAAACATAAGAATACGTCGACGTTGTAAGACTCTTCTGATGCTAATGGTTTTATGAAGATCTCGGCTTCCTTTTCCCATTTATTTTCCTCATTCTATAAAGTGGTTGATATAGAAGATTTTTGTGTAACTTACTAAAAATTCCATGATCTTATTTTTTCCAAATACGCTGACATGCAATTTGGTTTCTTCATTTATGGGTATTGTTCCGGCACTCACATTGAAAGAAATGCGTTGGGCAACTCCAGAAAAGAGGCTTTCTAAAAAGTTAGTCGATTAAAGTTCAAGGCTGCGCGGTAAACGTCTCGACTTGTGTCTCGAATTCGTGACTCAAGTCAAGACTTCGTCTCAACCTCGTTTAAATTAGTTGAAGTATTGACACGAAAACCCTGAATTTTAAATCTTTTTTAAAAATACACTTAATTATTGGATGTATTTAAAAACAAAGACAGCATTCATTATAGCTCGACGAGACGAACAAAACGATACCAAATTTATCCAATTTGAGAATTGTTTTGAGTTATTGAAGCGAAAACTCTGATTCAGGGTTTTCGTTTCAATAACCCAAAACAATATTCAAATTAGATCAATTTGGTGTCGTGTTTCCAGATGGCGATCTTTTTGTGGAAAACCTTGTAAAACTTGTGTTTAGGTTTCCGACGATTGGACATTTGTTGCGATGGTGTTGGATCGATTGTTCTTGATAATTTTTTCGATTTTTAATGTCGCAACTTTCCTCATCATTCTCGAAGCACCTTCATTATACGACACACGAGAACCTCTCAATATAACAATTCCAACTAAGCCTCTAGGCATTAGCATACCTCATAGGAGGTATCCATAAATATCCCTCTTTCTCTGTATATTTTGTAAATCGAAGAAGATTTTTGGTACTACTAAGGATTAGCGAGCCCACTAGACGTGAATTTTTTTCAACTTTTTTTCTTTGGAAATGACCTCTTAGGGGTAACTTTATGTGGGAAATCGATTGCGCACATTTTCGAACATTGAAAATGCTTCTCTGACCCCGATTCAGGATATTGTATTAAAGCAAAAATGGTCAAAATTCGAATTTTTTCCATTTTCGCTTCAATACAATATCCTGAATCAGGATCAAGAAAGCATTTTCAAGGTTCGAAAATGTGCGCAATCGATTTCCCACATAAAGTTACCCCTAAGAGGTCATTCCAAAAGAAAAAAAGTTGAAAAAATTCACATCTAATGGGCTCCCTAATCCTGAGTAGTACCGAAAATTTTTAGTATTTTATAAACAAATTAGACAACACACGAAAGAAATGTTTACGGCTGAAATCGCTTCGTCCCCGCAAATTTCCTCCACACCATATCAAACTTGAGCAATGGTTGCTTCAACATGTGTGCGTTTGGCTTCGAAACATGAGGAGTTTCTTCATTCTCGTCTTGTGGATTGTAACTTCTCCTCGCCATGAATATTCTGTTTTCATCATCGATACTACTTGGCTCTGAAATTGGTAGACTTGGTTGTTGGGGATAAAATTGATAGGACATAGGCCTCCTCATATGTTCTAAAAATTTTATACATTTTTATGTGTCCGCATTGCCATAAAAAATATGGCAAATGCCATTTTTCGTTTTTTTTTAAACAAAACATAGAAAAATTCACCCCCTTTTTGCTAAATTTGGGAAGTGGAAATGGAGTGGGGAATCTCCCCCCCCCTTCTTGATACTTTATGAAAACATGAATATAAAAACCTACTTAATTCAAACAACCTATAAGGTGGAATAAAAGCTGAAATTATAGAAAATAAAGCACAACATGTAATTATATTCAGCAACATAATTTATTTTGCCTAAATTTTCAATCATTTATAATAGATATTAAGATCCTCCTCCCACCATGTGGTGATTAGAGGACCAGTCCACTTTTGAACAAATTTTTTGGAGCTACTTCGGCTCTTATACCCCATTGAACATGGTCTAAAATCGAAAATTTTATTTTTCGAAATTTTCTCAAAAATCACCCTACTAGGGGTAATTTTGTGCGAAGAATCGATTGCGCACATTTTCTAAGCATGAAAAAATTATCTTGACCCTGATTCAGGGAATGGAGTTGGTGTACTGGCGAAAAAAGAAAAATTTTCGATTTTCGTGTCAATACATCAATTCCATTCCCTGAATCAGGGTTAAGATAATTTTTTCATGCTTAGAAAATGTGCGCAATCAATTCCCCCGTGTAAAATTTACCTCTAACTGATCATTTTTTAGAACATTTCGAAAAATAAAATTTTCGATTTTAGACCATGTTCAATGGGGTATAAGAGCCAAAGTAGCTCCAATTTTTACAACACTAGCTATCGCATTACATATGGAGATTACGACGTTAGCTGAGTCGTAATGCATTACAACTCATTGTAAAGCAATTTGAATTCAGGGTTTTCGTGTCAATACACAGCTCAATTCAAATCGTTTTACAAATCGTTGTAATGTATTACGACTCAGCTAACGTCGTAATCTCCATGTGTAATGCGACAGCTAACGGCTCAGCTAATGTCGTAAACCACTGTTTACATCAGCTGACGAGCAGCCTCAACGAATTTTATAATAAATGATTAATCGCGTCAATATACAGATTTTATTGCAATTCAGGCAAAGCGCGCATATTATGAAATTCGTTGAGAAATGTCGACGTGAACTTTCCGATAAAAAATTTATTCAAACATAGACTTGTCCTTTAAAAACATCCACTTCTACTCGTACACATAAACATCATGAGATAAAGTTTATATAGAAATGAGTAATATCCTTGTATGTGAAAATTTTCTGCTTCAATAGTTGCAACATTAAAGAAGAAATCCCTAGTCGTCTACAGGATTAACTATCGGACTTCAAATAAACCTAATTATTTTTTCTTTACTATATGACTAGTTATAAGCTTCCGTCATACAGTAAAATGAAGGCACTAGATCCGAGTTCACCTCCCAGTCGTTCAAAAAGAGGATTTGCCTCACATGATTTAGTTCACGGTATTTATTTCATGGAATTAATTCGAAGAATCTTGTTCACGGAATTATAGGGCACTATAACTTTCGCCACGTTGCATGTTCGCCACGTTCGTGTCAATATACATATTTATTGCAAATCAGGCAACTCAATTAGTCTGAAATTAAATGTTTATTGACACGAAAGTGGCGAAAGTTAGCGTGGCGATATTCGTGGCGAAAGTTATAGTGCCAATTATAGTTCACAAGATTTTTTACACGGAAAATTCAAGTTATAAAGTAAAAATGTAATGAATTAAATCCTGTGAACTAATTCCGCTAAAATTGTGAGAGGTGAACTCGAGTCGAGTGTCAAAATAAACTATTTAGAACTTTCAATAGAGCAAAGGTCAGTGACGTAACCAGAAATTTCGAAGAGGGAACATTACCTTGGTCTCCTAAGAAGGGACATGCACGAAGTGACGTTTGAATTGTTTCAAAAAGTATTCTGAAAGAGCATATCTGATAACCCTTTAGAAATAGCAAAATTAACTGCTAAAATTCGAATTTAGCAAATCTGGAGCCCAAAATGTGGTATTTTGGGCCACTTTTAAGCTCGAAAGATAGCCTCTTAACTTTTTATGGTTAAAAGCTTTTTCGCTAATTAGTTTTGCACTTCTTAGAGGGTGAAAAGATGCTAATTATGATAGATTAACTTTGGCCTCAAACCTTTGTTTTCTTGGCTAAAGATGACATACAAAAATGATACCATTTTCTCTAGAAAAAATCGTAATTTCGGGCTAAAGGCGCAAGAAAAAGCCCAAATTAAATTTAAAAAGCCCTATTAAGAGTGTCAAAGGCCAAAAGGCAGATAAAGCCGAAAAACGGTAGCCCTGATTTATGAAATCCCCCTATTGAAAAAATTTGGACTTTATCTTAGAGCTTTTTTTCACGCCTTTTTGTGGATTTATTGTGCATTTTTCATCCTTTCCGCTCACGCGCCTGGCATGTCTCTTTTTACAGAAGCATTCCAAAAGCCATGTGCTAATGGACATTTGTCTACC
>JAQGCP010001913.1:0-11371 GCA_034699885.1 Acrobeloides thornei | reverse complement strand
ATCCGAATTTGGCATTTTAGAAGCGAAAAAACGCTTCCCTGATTCAGGAAAGACCTGTGTATTGAAGCGAAAAGTCGCAAAAATCTCAT
Source organism: Acrobeloides thornei (assembly GCA_034699885.1). Lineage (NCBI taxonomy): Eukaryota > Metazoa > Nematoda > Chromadorea > Rhabditida > Cephalobidae > Acrobeloides > Acrobeloides thornei. The sequence goes on along the minus strand of JAQGCP010001913.1, from coordinate 11,282 downwards.
TTTTTCGACTTTTCGCTTCAATATATAGGCCTTCCCTGAATCAGGGAAACGTTTTTTCGTTTCTAAAATGCCAAATTCAGATTCCCCGCATGTTTTTACCCCTAGAGGGGTCATTTTCAGAAAAAATTTTGAAATTTTTTTCATGTGGGTGGCCCCTCTCTCTTTGTGTAGTAGCTCCATATTTTCTAGTAATGCAACAACCAATTTTTCAACTTCCCCAATCTAAAAAATTTAAAAGAAATCAAGAAATGCAGCATTCGAATAGGTAAGAATTTTATATTACCTCCGAGGGACAAGAACTCGAATTTTCAAAAAAATTTTGGAACTATACGCCTGGGCGGACGCACTTTTTCTAATGTACTTTTTCTAAGTTTTGTTTTTCGAGTATACTTTTTCTAAGTTTTTGTAAGTTGATTTAAATTTTTTTCGTGTCAATAAACGGATTTTATTGAAAATCAGGCAAAGTTACGTTATAAAAAAACTTAGAAAAAGTGTATTAGAAACTTAGAAAAAGTATAGATGCCAAATTTTGTCACTATCACAAATATCACGCCCAAAATTCGCAATTTATGGTTAATGACAAAAGAATCACTTTTTGTAATTTTGAGCGTCGTTAGCAATAACCCCTACAAACCGGGTCTACCTCCTCCTCATATATTTGCTGAACAGGGAAAATCCAATTCAGAAATTTTGAGGCCGATTTTTTGTCCAATTTTTTTAATAGCCTCAATTTTATTCATCATAACAATTTTTATGATCTTATTCATCATAACCTTGTTTAAATGATTTTTCGTTTTAAAATATGTGTTCTAAAACTATATGTGTGCACCAATTTTTCAGTTTTTGTTATAACCAAATCACAGATGTTCTCGATCCTTTCCTACTTTCATCTCTTTTACACAAACTTCTATGAAAAATGTCAAAATTATTTCACTTTATTAATTTTTTTTTAATCAAAAATGATCGATTGTACTCAAATTTGGAGCTACACTATATAATAGGGGCGGACACTCATGTGAAAATTTTTCCTGGAAATGACCCCTCAGGGGTAAAAATATGCGGGGAATCCAAATTTGACATTTTTCGAAACAAAAGCTTCCCTGGTTCAGGAAAGGCGTATTGTGTATTAAAGCGAACAGTCGCAAAAATGCGATTTTTGCCTAAAAACGACCCCTTTTGGGGTAAAAATGTGCGGGAAATCCAAAATTTGACATTTATTTTTTGAATCCGAGAAATTTTATAAATGTCAAATTCTGTTTCCCTACACTTTACCCCAAAGGGTTTTTAGGCAAAAATCGCATTTTTGCGACTTTTCGCTTCAATACACAATACACCTTCCCTGAACCAGGGAACGTTTTTTTGGCACTATTACTTTTCTCACGTTTATTTTTACGCTTACTTTTTTCACTTTTCCGCACGATATAAACTATTACTTTAAAAAAAATTGCATGAAAAAACGTGAAAAAAGTAAGGGCCTCCACTAATTCGTTTCGACACAGAATTCCGGAACTCGTCGGAACGACTTAAATTTTAAAATTTTGGAAAAATTTTATCACATATAGATAAAACATAAAAAGTTGTATCTATATGTGGAAAAATATTTTTAAAATTTTAAAGTTTAAGTCGTTCCGACGAGTTCCGGAATTCCGTGTCGGAACGAATTAGTGGAGGCCCTAAGCCTAACCTTTTTAATCGCATCAAAATGAACTTATTTATAATTTCTAAAATTTTTAATGAGTTCAAAATAATTTTTTGAATTGAAATTTTTAATCGAATTTTTAGGTCATATCCAAGTCGCTCAAGTTCCAAAAAGAACCGAACCGGACACCGAAGGTGAAATCGACTATGCATATATTTTCAAGCTGTTGAAACAAAACAACCCCGATTGGATCATTGGATGTGAATACATTAACAGTGGCGAGACGAAAGAATTTGTTGAATGGTTGTACAAATATGGCCTTGAATTTTAAATTTTGACCTTTGTTTTATTGTATTTTAAATATTGTTTGAATATAATGATATGTAGTATACTTTATTGTGATAAATTAGGGTGAAAAAAACCCGGATATATAAAAAATACTTAATAAAAAATATTCAATACTATAATCTACCACAAACATAATCAGCTCTTTTCGTCAGCAGATTTTATTTTCCCATCGATTTCAGTCTTTTCTGGAAATACACATGTGCCAGTCTCTTCGAATTTTTCTTGTTGCTTCTCCATTTCCTAAAAAAATTAGATAAAAGAAAAAGGAGGGCTATAAACTACTTTGATGCGTTCTTTACGCTCTTTCTTTTCGATTTTTAACTGCTCGATGCGCTTTTTGAGACGTTCACATCTAAAAATAGTGTTGGCTAAAAAATCGGAATCAAAGGTCCATGTACCAGATGAGCTAGTATCCCAAACAAATGATGTATGAATGTGCTCAAAATATACAGGGTGGTCCAACAGGGACTACGGTGAACATTTTTAAAGATATCTCATCTTCCTTTATCAGGAAGATGAGGTATCCTTAAAAATGTTCACCATAGTACCTGTTGGACCAACCCTGTAAGTGTGCACGAATTCGTGGGACCACCCAATGGGTAATTTTGGGTGGTGGTATACCACTCACTTTTCGCCTCTTGGTACGAGATCGTCTGTCGCATATGCACGGCCTTTGACCCCGAATTTTTTTCTACACCATACATGGTTAAAGGAGGTCCATATTTTCGAAAATGCGGGGGGTATATGGGCAATACTCAAAAATTTGCGGGGGTCCCAAATTTTGGTGACTAAAGGATCGTTTTATTATCTCCAGCTTAAACATGCGGGGGGGGGTACAGGGGAAACTTCCGAAAAAATGCGGGGGTCCATATGGGACCTCTGACCATGTATGTTCTAAGCTTATACATACTCTTGTTTCTGTGTAGCAACCTCCATTTTCAATTTCTCATAAATCAACCGATATGCAGCTTTATCATTTGAGTTAGGCAAATCCCCACCAGGTGGTGGCGGGATAGGTCCATAGGTATCGGAATTTGATTGTACATCATTACCAATTCTTTCAACGGACACTTGGGGAGTTGAATTTTGTCTAGGTGACATGACACGAAATTCTTGGGGCTCATAACATGGGGGTTCTATTTGAAGTTGAGCTTGCTGAATCTAAAATTTAAGTTTAGAAAATTACGGCAAAAGAAAAATGGAATTCTTTCAAAGAAACCAAAAATGAAAGAAAAAAGCAAGGCAAGCTGATAAAATCAGGATGTTTGATGTGGTGGTGCAAGTTTATTAAAAAAGAAGTAAATTTGAGAGAAAATCAAGATTTTCGTTGTAGTACACAAGCTAATTCAAAAGAAAAAGTAGAGACAGGATTTTCGTGTTAATACACAAACGAAATTAAAAAAAATATAGAAAAATGAAAATGAGAAAAGCCAGGATTTCTTTGTGATACACAAGATATCGAAGGAGAAAAAATTTTTTTGCTCACTTTCTGCCGAGTCTGATTCACCATCCAAATAATTTTCTTTATTGCCAGTGTCAAAAATATTCCAAAAATAATTTTTAGCATATAAAAACATGTGTCTATGCTCCCTTGTTTATACTCGCTGTGTCCGATTTGCTGAACTTTTTTTGTCAGTAAAAAATTTTTTAGACCATTTGTCAATAGCGTACCTAGGCAAATTCAGAGGGAGGAAAAAATTTGTTGGATGGATAAAAAATTTTTAAATTATCAAATGTCCTCCCCCTCACCAAGTGACGTAGGCAGAAGGGTCGACTGGGGGAGGGCACTTTCTCAAAAAGGCCGTTTTTTCTCAAAAACATAAGGGGGACACATATGTATAGGGATTTTTTAAAATTTTGGCCCACTATGGGGCACCTGCCCCTGCCACCCCCTTGCCTACGCCACTGCGCTCACCCAGCTGATTCAGGCAAGTTTCGTGTCAATACGCAAAATTCAAATTTTTTGAATTTCATAAGCCACAGCGCTGGAAAATTCCGAGAAGGTGCAGGCAAAGGTCAACATTAAAAAAAGTTTGCCAATCGACTCAGATCGCCAAACGCTTCAAAACGAGTACCATATCATGATTATTGGAGTTTGACACATGGCCAAGTGGCTACGTGCTCAGCCTTCACTCAGGGTGCGGGTTCGATCCTGGCCCAAAATTCATTTTTTTTATTTTGTTGGCAAATTTCATGAAAATTTCACACACAAGTCAGAATTTCTTTTTGATACACGGTAGCCTAAGGTACGCTACTGTCTCATTACCCTCAAAATCATTACAATAGCCGCCTCAAGACGACTCCGCACATTAAACGAATTGTTGGTATTTTCTGATAAAAATCCCAAAATTTCACGTATAGCAACTTGACCATGTTCATCAAGGTCATCATAAAGATCGGTCTCCAAGAGATTGGCCATTCAAAAATTTAAAAATATTTTTCTCAAAAATTACAAAAGTCGTTTCAAAACTCCGACTTTATTGCAAATCAAGCACCATTTTGCCTAATTTTCAATAATTGTTAAAATTAACACGATTGATAATTAATTTTTTTACTATTTTTAAATTTTTTAAATGTTTAATCAATCGTTTCAATAAACAATTTTTATTGAAAATCAAGTAAAATTTAAATTTTCGACTGATTTGAAGTAAGTCGTTGTATTGGAGCGAAATTTGAAAATTTATGACTCCACGCACGGCGCACCAAAATGCCAAAAAGGTGAAGGCAAGGGTCAAAATTAATGTAAATATCGTCAATCAACTCATCTCGCCGAACTCTTCAAAACGAGTACCATATCATGGATTTTGGGGGTTGGCCCATGGCCGAATAGCTAATGTGCTCGGCTTTCACTCATAGGGTGCGGGTCCAATCCCGCGCCCAAAAGTCATTTTTTATTTTGTTGTTAAAATTCCTGAAAATTTTTGCATATTCATATTTTTATGTGGGAAACACGATGGCGCTATTATTTTTCCATTAAAACTTTTGTAAAAATCGAAATTTTGTGGTAATTTTGGTTCATATTGGTGTGGGAATTTCAGATTTTGAGGGGGAATTTTCCTCAGCCCCCCATAATTACGACGCTGCTTGCCTGCATCTTTTCGGCATTTTGGTGCGCTGTCACGAATGTTCAACTTTTGAAAAAAATACAAAAATGCAAACTTTTGAAAGGTTTATTAAAAATTGAAAATTTACAAAAATATGACTTGAAAATAGACACATTTCGAGGGTCGAGGAACAGTTATAAACAGGAAACACAGATAAAAAAAGAAGAGCAGGTGTGAAAACAGATGATACGTAAACATCGAGGACATGATAAATAATGAAATTTTAAAAACAGAAAGCACAAGGCACATCGGGTGCGTTCCTAATTTGAACCGTACGGATCCGTGACTGATCACTGTCAACCGTACGGATCAGTACGGATCTGTACGGGTCAGTACGGATCTGTACGGATCAGTATAGATCCGTACGGTTGACAGTGATCAGTCACGGATCCGTACGGTTCAAATTAGGAACGCACCCATCGTTTTCCATAAAGGGATCGAAATTAAAAATTAAAAAAATTGTACCTCTTTGGGCTTTTCTTCTTTTGGAGGCTCATTTGGCACTATTTTTCCTTCTTTTTGTACACCATTTTCTTCTGGTAAGAGTAGTTTGATGGCTCTAAAATTTTTCAGATATTTGTGTATTGACACAAAAATGACCCTGAATCAGGGAATTTCAAAATTTTTGAATTTATATGGCATGATAGATGTCATTTAAAGGTTTTTGACTATGCTGAACACGATGATGATGGAATTTTTGCTAGAAAAAATTTCTAGACCGATTTTCGAAAATTTCGGAGTTTCAATTTTTTGAGGATTAGTTAATTCTTGAATCTTACACTAAAATTCGTAATCTTCACCCTTAAAAGTTTCTAAACGACACACATATTACCCATAAAATTCAAGAGTTTTGAATTTGTTTTTATTGGTACGAAAACTACCCTGAATCAGGAAATTTCGAAATTTTTAATTTTATATGGCATGTTGGGTGTCATTTAAAGGTTTTCGAAGGTGATAAACAAGATAGCAATGGAATTTTGGAGTTGAAAATTTTCTGTGACTTTTTTGAAAAATCTTTTCGGATGGAAGTGGGGTGTCTTTAATAAAGTATTTACCTTGTTTTTTCTTTTTCTGGCGTTTTTGATCTTGTTCGTGACGATTCTCTAGATTTTGAGCTCCTCTTATCATTTTTCGTGGTCTTTCCACTATATGGAAAGACTTTTTTGAGTAACTTTTCTCGCAACATTTTTTCTTCTGATGACCCTCTTGATTGCTTCCCAGTTTTACCTCTCGATCTGCTACGAGAAGAGCTTCGACTTGAGCTTGAACTGTCACTTTGGCTTCCACTTCTGCTCCTACTTTCACTAGAGCTAGATGAAGGGCTACGCTGACGCTTTTGATTCTTGTCAGGCTTCTTGGAATGTCTGTCAAGTTTGTCATCTTTCCTGGAGATAGGTTGTTGTTTTCGGCTATTGTAGCGCTTGGGTGAAGGTGATCTTGAAACAGAGGAAGAAGATGATGAGTTGGAGCGGGATCGACCACGTTTGCGGGGTCGGGAGCGAGAGCGGGATCGTGAAGAAGAGCTGGAGCGGCTTCGTTTTTGACCTTGCTTGCGGACGGGGGAAATGCTATAGTTTCTTTTGAAGGGTTTGTTCTAAAATGAGGTTTTTTAAACGTCTTGAACTTATTAAAAAATTTTAAGAGTTTATAAATTAGTTTAATTTGATAGGAATGAAAAGGCTTAAGCTTAGGCTATGGCTTAGGATCAGGTTATGGCTTAGGCTTAAGCTTGGCTTAGGACTAGTCCTAGGCTTGATAATCTTTTTTACGCGTAACAAGTTGGGAGTGTTCCTTGTAAGTTAAAATCCAATTTAATACATTTTTTGTATTTACCTTGACATTTTCAACCCTTTTGGCTCTAGCTTGTTCCATCCAATTTGGCTTTTTGGTGGTTGGTGGCGGAGGTGGGCTTCTTTCCACTTTTCTACCATTTCTTGGCTCATCTCTCCTATCCCTTCTTGCCGGTGACCTTGATCTTTTCCTAGGGGTTGACTTTTCTTCCCTCTTTCTTGGTGTATCCACCTTGGATGATTTTTTTACTTCTTTCGATTCAATTTTTGGCGGTTTTGGTGGGGTCGATAACTCCATCTTGACCGGTTTTTCTGCCGGTTTGTCTTTCTTCTCACCCAGCTGTTTGGTGAACTTCAATTGTGCGGCCAACATTTTCTTTCTCTTCAAAGTTTTTTCATCCTCTTGTGGTTGTTGAGCCAGCTGGTGTTGACCATGGTAACTAAGCATTTGACCTTCTGGTGAATCATAGCTGTAACCCATATCCATCGATGGTAAATCGACATCTTCGGGGCGGATACGTTTGGATCTCTGAAGCATTTCGACATTTGTCCAATCGATGGCTGTGGCCTGTTCTATGTTCAATGGATGGAAGACCTAAAATTTATTTTTTTAAGCACGTAGCAGATCGACCACGTGTCAAAACCCCAACATCCGTGATATGGAGGATCAAATTTAAAGTTTTTAATATACTCACCGAAGTCGGAGCTTGATAGCTTTGAACTTGTTGTTGATTATACAACTTTGTCTGTTCCTCCCAGTATGCTTGCCATTTGATATAGTCATCTTTAGAAATATAAGTGACCCCATCAGCAGACATAAAAATTAGGGGGTTTCCTTCTTTGTCGGTAGGGATGACTGGCTTGCCATATTCATCATAGGGTACAACAGAGCGACCATCAACAGTCATCGCTGGGATGGGGATGTTGCTTTTATCGACAGGGAAGAGGAAATTGCCGGAGGTATCTTGTGGGAAGATGGGTTTTCCTAAAATGGGTTCAAAAATTGAATTGTATAAATTTTGTAGGCTTAAAGATTTTTTAAATTTGACTCTCAAATTCGTATTCTCGTCTTTTGAAAACGTCTAAACGACGCCCATATTGTATATCAAATTCAAAATTTTTGTGTATTGACACGAAAAGTTGCCTGAAATAAGATAATTAAAAAAATTTGAATCTATATGGCATAATGGATGTCGTTTAAAGGCTTTCAATAGTGCTGAGAATGATGGTGATGAAATTTTTGAATGAAAAATTTAAGAAATTTCAATTTTTGCACGTAAAATTGAATTTTTAAAACTTCTCCAATACCTTTGTCATCAACCGGAACCACCGGTTTTCCATCCGCATTAAACGGAAAAATCGGCCGCTCTTTCTCATCCAACGGGAAACACCACTGCTTCTTTTGATGGTCATACGGAAACATTGGATTTCCGCTCCCATCCACCGGAAAAACTGGCTTGCCGTCCAGACTTTTTGGCAAAATTGGCTGGCCTTTTTCATTTTTCGGAAAATCTGGATAGCCATCAGCGCCGATTACGATGGTCGCCGAAGCAGCTTCGGCTTTCTTTTCGGGCTCTAGGGAAGTTTGTTCTACAGGAACATAGGATTGGTCTTCAAGTTGGACATACCAATATCCAGCAGTGTCCAAGGAAAAGACTCGCTGAGTTAGGGGGTGGACGTAGTAACGGTAGTCATCTTGTTCTAAAAATGAGGAGTTAGGATTTTTGGCTAGATCTTCTAAAAATTAAAATGGTTGTCACCATCGAGTTCAGCATAATCATGGAGGTTTTTTGCTAAAATTGGAGGAAATTCGAAATTTTAAAAACGAGTCATGCTATTCGACCCAGTTCTCCGAGACAAGTAGAACGAATACCATAACATGGGTTTTCCACCTCGAGCCCATGGTCGAGTGGCTAACAGATTTGCAGTTTATAGGCTCGGGTTCGAATCCCGCTTCGAATTTAAGGTTATCCAAATTCCATGAAAATTTTTGCATATCTCTATCTTGGCCTCTAAGACTGGGGCTATTAGAAATTAGCGCTTTTCGACTATGCTGAATAAGATGGTTATGAAATTTTTGGTTGAAAAAATTTCCGGAAGCATTCCATTTTTTTAAATTTTACCTGTCGTAAGTTTTAACGCTTTCAATGGCATATATGACTCATCGAATGTATATTTCACCACATTATCTTCTTCGATTTCCATCTCACTTTGACCATCCGGATTCGTTGTCGACGAGGCCTCCTCTTTGACTGATTGAACTCCATTTTCATCTCTGGTCGAGCTATCTGGTCCGTCTATCCTAGGTTCGCTAACATTTTCTCCAATCTAAAATTTCCCCAATTAATATTGGTCAGGGACCGACTTTACTATAAGATTTTAACACCGTAAAGTGTCTATTGGTTATTTTCAACTATGACCGTGGTGCCAAAAAAGTTGCTCTGAATCCACACTGGTGTAGTATAATATAAGTATCTAAAAATTTGGCTTAGCTAGCTGGTATTCTCGACCCCTAGGCTGCGTTTGTGTTGTTGAAAGAGTTAGAATTTTATTGAGAAGTGATGACAGATTAGTCGATTTTGGAATTTTATTTCCCAAAAAATTGAGTCGATTTTTTTGGAATCGACTAAACTGCCATCAAAAAGTGCTCAGCAGCCGGATTTTTATGACAAACCTCCATTTTTGAAGCACTGTTCAAGGCACTGAAGTGTTATGAAATTGATGCAAAATTGACAAGTGAAATGATTTGTACAAATTGACCACAACCAACTAAAAATTTTAAATTTTATTAAAAATTTATAACCTTATAGGACTTACTTTAGAGAAATCCAAAAAATATATTAACCAAAACCAACCAAAAAATTTTGACACGTTTTTTTACGAATCTAAAAATTTTGATTTTTAAAATTTTAGTTTCATCGACGCTATTGTGATTCAGGCAACATTTCGCCTGATTTTCAATAAAGAAATAATCAAAGAACGTTATATCGCGAGAAATCGATTGTGCGGGTTATCTAACCTTGAAAATGATTTCCTGTTGATTTTTGAACAACTTCAAACAAAATCGCAAAAAAATCGTCAGGGAAACGTTTCCAAGATTTTGGCAATGCGCTCATCGATTTCTAGCATAGAAAAATTCAATATAGGGTTATTTTGGTGAAAATTAAAAAACTTAAAAATTTTTGACACGTCGCAAGGCTTTTTTCCCAATGTTGTATATAGTTTTGCGCGAATTATGCAAATTTTGTGTCACGTCGAATGGCCATACGACGTAACAGACCCAACTTTGGTGGTGGGATACTGTAGTTTATTTGTGAAACTGTTTTCTGTTCTCCGTTTAAAAGACTACATTTTACAAAAGTGTAATAAAAATCCCACAGACGCTCACAAAAAATTTCCATATCAAACACAAGACTTTTTGCATTCGCTCTTTCATCTTGCTCCGCGTTTTTCTCCAACCATTCATAATCAATTAAAATAATCGTCTTAAAACATAGCGCCATTTCAAAAATCACGCTAGTAACCTGGCATTTTATATAGCCAAAGAACACAGCTGATAAACCGATAATAATCCGACTGGGGGTCCTTTCCTATTGTCGTGGCTGGAAAAAAGGCAAGCATGCGACACGAGGATTATTTTTCGAAGTCGATAGTTGATTGTGATAGGCGATGATAAAATATTTTATACAGGCGAATCAAAAAGAGTTGATGGATGTCGTTGACAAAGTTACATTTTTATTCGTTGCCACTTATTTTTTCATTGACATGCATAATGAGTGGGATTTTTGGGCAATTTTTTGAAAAATTTATTTTATTTTTGTGCTCAGGATAGAAGTTTTAGGATTAGAGAAAAATAAAAAATTAGGGATTTGAAAAAAAGAAAACATAAAGAATAAAAAAATTTGTCATTTTGAGTTTTGCCCTTGATTTTCAGGGTTTTCGTCGTAGTGTCAAATTTTGAAATTTTTATAGATAATTTTTCTGCACTCCAAAAGTGTTATAATTGTGTTCAGCACCCTTGAAAATTTCTAAACGGCATCCAACATACCATATAAATTCAAAATTATGAAATTTCCCTGATTCGGGCAACTTTTCGTTTCAATACACGATTAAAAAAATTTGAATTTAATAGGCAATATGGGTATCGTTTAGAGATTTTCAGACATGCAGATTACGATTTTGATGGTGAAATTCAAAAACTAGTTAAGGCAACAAAATTTAGAAATTGTTGGATTTTTGAAAAATTTATCCAAAAAAAAAATTTTCATTCAAAAATTCGGCACTACTAAAGATTAGCGACCGCATTGAACGTGAATTTTTTCGAAAAAATTTTTTTCCGATTTTCTTGTAAAAACCGACTTTTTAGGGTAATTTCTAGGCGAAAAATCGATTGCGCGCATT
>JAQGCP010001912.1:0-11371 GCA_034699885.1 Acrobeloides thornei | reverse complement strand
AATATTAGCGATGAAGTAATGGCAAAAAAATTTTTTGTGATAAAAGAAATATTGGTGATGAAAAAAATATTTTTGGTGACAAAAAATATGAGCTAAAAAATAATTGAATGTTTTGATGGACTTTTATGAGTATTGAATAAAAGCATTCAAAGTACAGAGCGTTTAACGCCAATAGAGCAGAATTAATTTTAAAAAGCCATTTTTTCTTGATAAAATTAATTTTAAAACCCGCGAATTGTGTTGCGACACCTTGTATACGACGATAAATCAGCTCAATTCTTCAAATATTTGAATTTTCTCAATTTTATTATATCAGGTTGATCCAAAAGTTCTGAGACAAAGTGCATGAATTTTGGACTGAGAATTTTTTTCGCTTTTTTCTTTAAAGGGGGGTCCAACTTAGTAGAGCTCGCCGAGCCGGTGATTTTGGACCGGCTCGGCTCATCGACTCGGCCGGATCGATCGGCTCTACCGACTCGGAAAGTATCGGCTCAGCGAGCTCTAGTTTGTCGAGCCAGTGATTTTGGACCGGCTCGGAAAGTATCGGCTCGGAGAGCTCTACAACTTAGGGCCGGGTAGAGAATTTTTTAACAAGTGACCCTCTAGGGGTAATTTTATGTGAAGAATCGATTGCGCGCATTCTCGAAGCTTGCAAATGCTTCCTTGACCCTGATTCAGGGAAGGAATAGGTGTATCGAAGCGAAAATCAAACATTTTCGGATTTTTATGAGAAAATCATCGATTTTTAGGTTTTCCTAGGTGGGGAATCGATTGCGTGCACTCCCGAACCGTGAAAACGCTTCCTTGATCCTGATTCAGGGAAGGAATAGGTGTATTGAAGCGAAAATCAATCTATTTACGTAAAGAGAGTTATATAAACATTGTTAGAGTTGATTTTTATTATAAACAAATGTGTTGGTTTTTCCCTGAATCAGGGTCAAGGAAGCGTTTTCACGGTTCGGGAGTGCGCGCAATCGATTCTCCACCTATAGAAACCTAAGAATCGACGGTTTTCTCATAAAAATCCGAAAATGTTTGATTTTCGCTTCAATATACAGATTCTTTCCCTGAATCAGGGTCAAGGAAGCGTTTTTAAGATTCGGGAATGCGCGCAATCGATTCTTCACATAAAATTACCCCTAAAGGGTCACTTGTTAAAAAATGTTCTACCCGGCCCTTTAAATTTGCTAGGTGCGGCTTATACATGGGGTGCGGCTTATATACGCGAATTTAGGGTACTTAACAATTCAATAAAAAAACATATTTTTTAGGTGGATAATTTACAAAGAACCAAATACTTGGAATTTCTATTACATGGACGTTGAACAGCAACTACATCGTGCGAAAGGAAGAAATTGGTTTTTTTATCAATCTGATGCTCAACTAACCGAAGCCGAATATAATGTATAGGTTTAACTCATTTCGACGACAACTATTTTTGAGAAATTTTTATCCAGAAATAACATAAGAACAATAATTCTAAAAAAAATTTTGAAAAATTTCAAAAAGCCAAATCTTACTTCTTCGAGCGGGATTGAACCCTCGATATATAGAGCCAAAAAAAATTTTGTGCCATAATCATAAAAATAGTACCGTTGGATTCGTTATAACGTGGCATAGGATGTCCAAAATTTCGAATGGACTCTAAAAAATCATCAGGGTCCCATATACCTTTTTTCTGACTTAGGCTGACTAGAGACTAATTTACTTGTTTGCAACTTTACCCAACTTTAATTTACTCTACCAGGTAAGTTCTTTACCGGAGGGGTCTAGCTAAAGTAAAGTTGAAAATTTTGGTAAAGTAAAGTTGGAGGCATTTTCACTTTAATTTTACTTTACCTGAACAATCACAAATTTTTTCCAAATTTCTATAAAAAATTCAATTTTTTACTAATATTTTGAAATTTTTGGAGCCAAAAAGTTTAAAAAACTATTAAATATTAATTTTTCGGCAATATTATTTGTAGACCTGATAAATAAAATTTAGCCTCTTTACCACACTGTTATGCAGTATTATGATACACTAGCTAGTGCCAACGGTGATCAAATGACAAGAATGTTGTTCAACGATCAATTTATACTTTACGATTATCAAGATCCACAAACGACTAACGACGGGAAAATAAGGTTTGGTTCTAGATCACATAGAGCCCATAGCAAAGGTTCGTTTTTTAAATACAGGGTGTTTCCAAAACCGTACTTTTAAAAAATACGGTTGTATGACAAAATCTGTGAATTTTTAGGGGTAAAATCATGCGAGAAATCGATTGCGCGCATCGCCGAAAATTGAAAATGCTTCCCTGACTCTGATTCAGGGAAAATATAGATTTTTTTGACATTTTTTAACTAGCATTTCGTTTGAAAAAACGTTTTTCAAAATCAGACTCGGTGGTGCAGTGACAAAGCGGCGGCTTATGTGTCACAAAGGTCCCTGGTTCTATCCCACTTGAAGCAAAAAAATTTTGCACAACTGTAATTTTTGAAAAGTACGGTTTTTTTAAACACCCTGTAATTTGGATAGACAGGAAAAGAAGTTGAGATTAACGTTTTTATGAGTGGGGACTGGGACGATAGGGTTTGTTCGGGAGGCGTGGGTGTTTGGGTGATGCTTGGGAGAGGCTTCATGATTCACTGTTTTAGGTTTCTTTGAATCCTGGGCAGGCTTTTTCAAAGCATGTACAGGCTTCTTCAAAGCATATACAGGCTTCTTCAAAGCATGTACAGGCTTCTTCAAAGCATGTACAGGCTTCTTCAAAGCATGTACAGGCTTCTTCGAAGCGTGGGTAGGCTTCTTCGAAGCGTGGGCAGGCTTCTTCAAAGCATATACAGGCTTATTCAAAGCGTGGGTAGGCTTCTTCGAAGCATGTATAGGCTTCTTTGAATTCTGGGCAGGCTTCTTCAAAGCATATACAGGCTTCTTCGAAGCATGTATAGGCTTCTTCAAAGCATATACAGGCTTCTTCGAAGCCTGGGCAGGCTTCTTTGAAGCATTTACAGGCTTCTTCGAAGCGTGGGTAGGCTTCTTCAAAGCATATACAGACTTCTTCGAAGCATGTACAGGCTTCTTTGAATCCTGGACAGACTTCTTCAAAACATGTACAGGCTTCTTCGAAGCAAGTACAAGCTTCTTTGAAGCATGTACAGGCTTTTTCGAAGCCTGGGCAGGTTTCTTCGAAGCATGTACAATCTTTTTCGAAACATGTACAGGCTTTGAAAAAGCCTGCCCAGCCTTCTTCAGGGAGTGAGTCTGTACAGGCCTCAAAGAGTGGGCCAGTTGGTGCTAAGCGGTGCGATGCGCTTCACGCACACCCATTGATTTCCTGGGTGTCCATTTAGATGACCCTCCGAAATTGGCCCCTTCCTACGGGCCTTCCAACTCCCCTATACCAAATTTTTTGAGAAATCTTTTGCGTGCAAAAATTTTAAATGATTGCTAATTTTGCATGATTCAATAAAAGTTTGTTTATTGAAACGAATAGTGATGAGAAATAGAATTGTCAAAATTGAGATCAATTTTTGGGTAAAAATCAAGCGATGAAGCTGGGTATCGAACCCGCGACTTTTCAGGCAACAGCCAAATACGCAACCTACTGCGCCACTGAGGCCAATTCGTTTCAAAACCTTAAATTCTTTATCACTTTTTTCTCAATTTTAACAACTCTATTTCTCATCACTGTTAAAAGATTTTTTGATACAATTCTTTACATTGTTAGGGCATCACTAAGCTATGAGATTATGTTCAAATCAAATCTCTACCTTATTAAGAAGAAGGAGAAAAGTTGCTTTCAAAACTTGAAACTGAAAAATTCGCATATCGGAAAACGCGAACTATTTTTATAGGATCTGAAGCAGAGAGCTTTCCTAGAAAAGCTCTCTTCTACAAAAACCGCATCAAAATGATCAATTGGATGACTAGAAACCCTGATAGTCCCAACCTACTGGGACACCCTGTATGCAGTTTAATCATAGCAAATCAAAATTGCAATTAAAATAATGACGCGCAAAAACCGAAGTAAACATAAAGTGCATTCCTCATAAATTTCCATTTCTCAACAGACAAACGTGTTGGCGTTACGAAAATCTCGCTAACTATCTAGCCAATTATAATTATCATAATATTCCTTTTTTTCTTAATAAAAGCAAGCAAACAAGCTTCGCCGTCAATTCAATTTATTTGTAAGTTGTTCCCCCCGAAATAGCTTGAGAGCAACTTTTTATACATACATACGCAACAGGGCTGAATTGACAAAAAGGGAACAGACCCAAAAAGAATTTCCCGAATGACTGACACCATAATACTTTTTTTTTAAATTATGCAAAAATGTCTGTCAGGAAGAGAACTCCACTGGGACAACATAAGTTTTTAAACTAGATAAAAAGATATCTTCAACAAACTCCAAGTTCCCCGTTTGTATCCCTGCGTGGTCGTGTTGGAAGGGACCTTTGAATTTGTTGAAGATATCTTTTTATCTAGCTGAAAATTAGGTTGCCCAAGTGGAGTTCCCTTCCTGAAAAACGAATTAGTTGGAGTATTGACACGAAAACCCTGAATTTTATTTTTTTTAACATACGCTTAATTATTGAGTGAGAAAGACAGCATTCTTTATAGCTCAACGAGACGAATAAAACGACACCAAATTTATCCGATTTGATCATTATTTTGGGTTATTGAAACGAAAACATGAATCAGAGTTTTCGTTTCAATAACAAAACAATTTTCAAATTTGATCATTTTGCTGTCATTTTGTTCGTCTTGGCGAGTTATAAAAAATGCCGCCTTTTTTTGGACGCTGTCTGGAAATGAGTCCGGATTTCCGGACGATTTCCAGACGGCTAGCGTCCGGAAATACTATAATTTCTAGCGCCCGGAAATCGTCGTGAAATACGTTTCACGACTGCTAGCGGTCGTTCACATATCACGTGATCAGGTCGAGGGGGTGGGAGGTAGCTGAAATGGGGAGAAGGGGGGAGGAGTCAGGCCATTGATCACATGATCAGGCATGTAGCGAGGGGCAATTCCCCCTCCAACGAAATCGAAAAAGATGAAAATTTTTCCTAATGGTCTCTCTTATGTTTTTGGCCAAAATTTTTGAATAATTAAAAAAAATCATAATGGTCCCCCACATGATTTTTTACAAAAAATTTCCAAAATTTTCCATTTTTACATAAACTCATGCCAAAAATAGTTTGACCTATTTTTTAAAGAAAAAAGTTGATCATGATTACGGTGGGAGAGGGGGGAGGGAGGTAAGCCCGTGATCATGCTTGATCACGGAGGAGGTAGGGGGGTCTAGAAATGTTAAAAATTTGATCACGTGATATGTGAATCACCCCTTACTGTAGGACTTATTAGTCTATAGTTTTGATATTGGCAGCTGCAAACGTGAGAAAAACAAAACCATGTCAAAAATAGTTTGAAATGCTGTTTCTCCTTACTATTTCTCCACTTGAGCATGACTTAAACAGGTGAATGTTATATTCGGAAAATAATCATGCATTTAATTTATTTTCAAATTTGGTTATTCTTAGAAATTCTAAAAATAAAAAGCGTAGTTTTTTTTAACTATCGTAGTTTGATAATCCATTTAAAGCATAACGAAGGCGCCAAAAAATGTAAATAAAGTGAATGTGTATTTGCAAAGATTATGTGTGGAGTGATGTCGTTTGATGTTTCGAAATTTGACATTTCGGAGCAAGTCCCCCTTGGTTGCCGCCTACTTAACGTTGACTAAACACAGCAAAAAATTTTTTATTTTCTTCCAGAAATTACCCATTTAAGAGTAATTTATGCAAAAAATCGTTTGCGCGCACTCCCGTAACCTGAAAACTGCAGAAAAATTGTGAAAATTCGATTTCCTCGAGAAATGAACAAATATCCCCCACGCATCCATGCGTAGTCGCTAACATTTTCCATTTCTCGAGAAAATCGAATTTTCACCATTTTTCTGCAGTTTTCAGGTTGTGGGGGTGCGCGCAATCGATTTTTCGCATAAAATTACCCCTAAATAGGTAATTTCCGGAAGGAAATATAAATTTTTTTGTTGAGTTTAGTCAAAGCTAAGTGGTGGCAACTAGAGGAACTTGCTCCGACATTTCGAAACTTTGTTATGTTTTTGAGAATTTTTCCGGAAATACTAAGACATTCCTGGTAGTTTTGGTGTCGTTAGGAAGCTGGATTTCGTAGCAATCGAATGACATCAAAAATTGAAAATTTCGAAATTGAAAAAATTTGAACAAAAATGAAAAATTTGAAAAAATGTCGAAAAAACTGACATTTTTTTTACTAATTATGCAATAACTCCTCAACCAAAAAGAGTGATAGCATGATTTTAGTGTCATTCGATTGCTACGAAATCCAGCTTTCTAACGACACCAAAACTATCAGGATTGGTCTTTTGTATTTCCGGAGAAAACTCAAAAACATACAAAATAACATTTCGAGATTTCAAGTTTCAAAACATCAAACGACCACGATTTTGTTACATTTATTTGTAAACAAAATAATCCTTTATAATAAAATTTAGCGATTGCAAAAATTCAATTCAACACAGATCTGTTTAGCAGCCATACCATTGTTCGACATCTTTAGAATTTGTTTGGCATTTTCGTCTAATATACTCATACATACCTTAAAATTTATCTATATACAATAAAAAGTAGTGTTAGATCCCGTCCCATCCCGTACAAAAATCCCGAGATTTTTGGAATACAATGCCGAAAAAATTGACCAAAACCTGACCCCGTCCTGGATCCCGAACTCTAAATCTCGTCCCGGGATAAATTTACACCCCTAAATATTGCTTTTTGAGCAAAATTTTCTATTTTTCAACAAAAAATCACTATTTTCTAAACCATTTTTGTCTTTAAAGGGAGAGTTCAAACCATGGCCAAGTAGAAATTTTTTTAATTTAAAAAAATGACATTTCTAGGGTAAATTTTATGCAAAAAATCGATTGGAATAGATTTCAAAGCATGAAAAAGCTCCCTTGACCCTGATTCAGGGAATGGAGGTCATGTATTGAAGCGAAAATTGAAAATTTTGGATTTTTAAACAAAAAAAGACTCATTCGAAATAATTTTATGAAAGGAATCGATTGCGAATAATGTCAAATTCTCCCCTGAATCAAGGTCAAGAAAAATTATTCATGATCCAGAATTATTCGCAAACGATTCCTCGCATAAAATTACCTCGTAGGGGTCTTTTTTGTTTAAAAATCCAAAAATTTCAATTTTCGCTTCAATACACGAGCTCTATTCCCTGAATCAGAGGTCAAAAGGAAGCATTTTCACGCTTCGAAACCTATTCCAATCGATTTTTCGCATAAAATTTACCATAGAAGTGTCATTTTTTTAATTTAAAAAAAATTTCTACCTGGCCATGGTTATAACTTCCCCTTTAAGTGGTCTCGCTAATCCTTAGCCCACTATTGCTTTAGCGTTATCTCCTCCCTGTTTTCAAATTTAATAAAAGGGGACTGTCCAAATATTACGTTATCAATTTTTTTCGGATTTTTTTACCCCCCACGTTATCAAAAATGCACTAGCATTATCAAATTTTTGTGGAGAGAGCTGACCCCCTCCCCTTCAACATGATAACGTAATATCTGGATGGCCCCAAAGGATATTCTGACAAACAACAAAACTTACCGGTTCCATTAACCCAACTCGTGAGCAACGTCTAAATATTCTTGATATTATAAAATTTTCGAGATCAGTCTATACCTATACATAGAAGTGAGTACAGATGTTGGATTCATTTCGGATGAGAGTGATTCGGTGAGCATTTCACAAATTACACAGCCCATTATATCCGTATTTTCTGCATTTATCCTGACTACTAAAAGCAAAGTTAACCATTTTTCCTATTCGTATAGCTCAAACCTGATAAAATGGCAATAGAGAAAAGGCTGATTAAAGTCAACATTATTAATTGAACAATCTGGATGCAAATAAACGAGGCTTTCTTGTTAGGTAAGTATATATAGAAACGAAAGACATTGTCGAAAACGGAAGTCAAGAAATTCGATTCTCTTTCAATCCATCTAAGCTCCAGATATTACGGTCTCATTTGTCTATTCGCCTACGAATTGGTACACACACCTGAAAAGGTTTCCTGGAAGTCATCAATGGGTGTTACGTAAAAGTCTCATCGTGCAAAAAAATTTCTGCATTAGTACACGTGTTCAAAATGACGAAAAGTCTGAGGGCGGAATTTTTTTCAAAAATAACTCCTATGGGGGGTGTTCTATGCGAGGAATCGATTGTGCACATTCCCGGACCCTGAAAACGCTACCCTGCTTCAAGGAAAGATGGGTTTTTGAAGCGAAATTGAATGAAATTTTCGTCGGCTATCTAGGGTCCTTCTTGGCGAGGAATCGATTGAAATACATAAATTTTCACTTACATTGGAACAGTTCTACATTTTTCTGTATGTATGCATGTAGCACCCCTAATATGGAATTTGATTGAATCAATTTTTCTTCCATTGCAATTAAGACGCAAAACAAAACCAGTTGAAATCTAATCCAGGAAGCACGCGATTACATGAATGATGAATAACGTCCTAAAAAAATGCTTTTTGCGAATCTTCATCACAAAGTAACGATCGCTCAAAACCAACAGATGGAACATCTAACTTTTGTCATTTTGTTATTGCTTTCACTTTTTATATTTTCAACGACAGCTAGAAATAGTCTCATGGATAGTTATCGTCTTGCAAGTAGAATGTAAAATGTTGATAATAAAAATTAGCATATTTTTTTAGAGATAAGCAATGAAGTGTCCAACATTGATGACATTCATCATCATATAAGAAAGCGTGATGCCACTAAATTATTACTGAATGAAGTCAACAATCCAGGGCCAGATTTGAAATCGAAAAATAAACATGCCGAAGATGACTATACAGATTTTGAAGACAAGCCACTTAGAAACGCAGGAGGTTAATATTGTAAAATTAAGAACATCGTATATATTTCAGTTTAGCAAAGCATGATTTGAAAATTGTTACTTTATCGCCTGTAGAAGAAACATCACTAGAAGAGAACGAGCCACAAGGCCACAATTCTAGAATACACAATACAACAAATAAACCAGTAGCCCAAACAAAAATTCGTGGCCGTAAAAGACCCAAAATAACTCATAGAGGGGAAGAGATTCCTGCACCGAGAAAATATCTTAAGCGTGTTGGCTATTATTTTCAACATTACCCATATAACAGGCTTGATCATTTCTACCAAATGAACCCTCATTTATATTACAATTACCCAGCGGGATATGAACACATTCAGTGGTATTACCCGATTCATAGGACACCTTATTTTCAAGGTAACTTTAAATTTTGTTAAAACCATAAATTTCATTTTAGAAAAACAGTTCTACCATCTACAAGCATTAGGACCATATGGAAAGTAATTTTTATAGTGTTCCAAAAAATCGCCATTTGGTCATTTTTTGGCGAAATTTTTCCAAAAAATTTTTTCTCCAAGATGACTCATTAGGGGTATTTTTATGCGAGAAATCGATTTCGCGCATCGAAAACGCCTCCCAGACCATGAAATATACGATTTTCGTATTTTTTTAGTTATTCTCGCTAGGAATTCCTACTTGAAAATACGAAAATTGGATATTTCGTGGTCTGAGAGACGTTTTCAAGATTTTTGATGCGCGCAATCGATTTCTCCCATAAAAGTACCCCTGAGTCATTTTGGAGAAAAACATTTTTGAAAAATTTTCGCCAAAAAATGACCAAATAACGGTTTTTTTGGATAACGCTGTATTAAATTTATAACAAAAAAATGTATTAACAAATAAATTATTTTGAATATAAAATCAACAATCGATATCATCATCGTCATCCAAGAGAATACACTTAGCTAGTCCCTCTAATAAAGGGTCTTCTTCAACAAATTTTGAGGTAGAGGAATCCTGAGATGTTTCCTCAGCCAATTTTGGGGTAGAAGCTTCCTGAGAAGTTTCTTCCTTGATGATAGGCTTGGCGAGAAGACCAAGTCGTTTCAAATTCACAGCTTCTTTGTAAGCAGGCTCAGTGGGTGGTTGAACGACTTCGTTATAAACATAACGTTTTTCAGAAAAGACAGATGAGATTGTAGACAAGTCCAACGGATATGTTCGATCGGAATCAAAACCAGACAGATCACCACAAGCCATAAATGGGACGAGAACTCGGTTCGGGCCAGTCAGCTGATTGATTTCTTCATCTGAAGAACAGGCATGATTATTGAGAAAATAATTTTAAAAATCGTGATCAACCAAGTTTTCATACAAAAACAGGAACTAAAATCGATTAAGCGTGGCACTGAACGAAAATTTTTATTGATATAAATTTGCTAGCAAAATTTCGCAATTTTTCGTGTCGATACATAGCTTTTTTTATTCATGAAAGCGTTTTCATGCTTCGGGAATGTAAAATTCGGATTCCCCGCATAAATTACCCCTAAAGGAGTCATTTCCAGGGAAAACACGGAAAAAATTCACGTTCAGTGGCCACGCTTAACCAATACTAGTTCTCATAAAACCAAGCCTACCATAATTTTGTGACAAAACTGGGTTCTTTAAAGTCGGTTCATAGCCATCAGGTGGATTGTACCCAAGACATACAATAAAGCATTCTAAAAAAACGAAAATTTTGGTTTAAAAAATGGGAAATTTTGTAAAAAATCATCAAGGGTCTATGTTTTTTGTTGAAAAATACTTGTTTTTTAAGCTGAAAATGCTCAAAAAATGACGATAATTGGCAAAAAATGAAAAATTTTGAAGAAAAATATGAAAATTTTAAACATATTTGGTTTAAAAAATAGAAAAAATCGTTAATCGAACGGCAAATAAGCATACCGCAACTGCTTTGACGACTGCTCTTCGGCTTAGCACAATGAACCTCTTTGAAAAACATTTTCATCTGCGCGTATAGCAAAGTCACATTTCTCGCTCGAAATATCTACAAAATTTGATAAACTACACAAGTTGCATAAAAAAATCAAAACTAATAGAGCGCGAGCCTACTATAAAAATTGCTACTTCCTTTTCCAAACGCTCATAGACAACCAATTATCAACCTTATACCTACCTTTGAAATAAAGTTTCCACCAGTCTTCAAAATATGCGAAGTTATATTAAAAGCGGCCAAGACTAGTTGGCTTTGTAAGTATTCGTCGAACGCGTGTAGACCAGTAACATCGGGCGCTCCATCACATATAACAAGATCAGCCTTTTCTCCATCAAAATGTGCAATAATACTTTCTGCTGTACTCAGCTAAACAAGAAAATGTAAAAAATCGGTGCTAGTAGAGAATAGGTATCCAATGAACCTTTAGGTATCCAATGAAACTTTATGTATCCAATGAAACTTTAT
>JAQGCP010001911.1:0-11372 GCA_034699885.1 Acrobeloides thornei | reverse complement strand
ATTTTAAGACGTAAACTTGAAAGCTTTCTTATGGAGCAGAGAAAAATTCCTGTTGTTTGTGTATTACTCGAAGGGGGCGTTAGTTCAGTTAGAACTGTGGTGGAATACGCAACAATGTATTTTTTATACCAGTCAAATAAATGAGACTAAAATATGCTTTTAGAGCCCCTACAGTCCCTGTTACTGTACCTGTTATTGTTTGTGATGGAAGTGGAAGAACTTCGGACATAGTTTCTTTTGTACATCGAAATATGAATAAAGATGGGTAAGAAGTAGGACTGATCAGGATTTTTTCATCTTATGAGGTTCATGGGCTATGGATCCTGGGCTTGGGTACATAGGATGCCAGGAACTGCCATCTGAGACCGAAGAGCCCAAGGCTCTGCTCAATTACTCGATGAGGACGACCTTTTTGGTTTTGACTATTAAAACCCCCTAGGCCTGGTTTCCAAAGTCTCTTCGAAAACAATGATTGGGTCTATTAGATCACGGCTCATGGGATCCGAGCTCGAAGGGCCCATCAAGGGTTGTCCTAGGCGTCCAAGCCGCTTTGGGTCGAGTGGTGATGGGGCTTTGGGAACTCGGTTTTTTCGAGTCAAAAAATTAATTAAACCATGATATTTTTAAAGAGAGCTTCCAGAAGACACTTATTACCAACTGATTGAACTGATCAAACATATTTTTTATTTTGATGATGAAAATGCAATTTCCATGATTCAAGATATTTTGGCTTCTATTGCGAATAAAAATTTGGTAAGTTCATAACTTTTTTCTTAGCTATTAAACTTTTATTGTTAGGTTACAATTTTTCGGATGAATAAAGTACCTGCACAATCTCTAGATCATTCTATTTTAACGGCCTTACTAAAGGGACATAATTTAAGTCCTTCTGATCAACTTTTATTGGCAATTGCATGGAATCGAGTTGATATTGCGAAAACTGATATTTTTATTCTCGGAAGGGTAAAATAAAGTTTTCAACTTACTTCTGTAAAAAGTTAAATTTGAGGAATGGCCAACTGAAGTCTTGCACAATGCTATGATGGAAGCTTTGATGCAAAACCGAGTTGATTTTGTACGACTTTTATTGGAAAAAGGAGTAAATATGAAAAAGTTTCTCACTGTTTCAAGACTGGAAGAACTTTATAACACTGTAAAAAACACAAATTTAAATTTTATGTTTATTTTTATAGGATAAAGGTCCACAAAACATACTTCATATTGTAATCAAAGATGTTGTAAAAGTTAAAAAGAACTATCGCTACAATTTACCACATATTGGCTTGGTGATTGAAAAATTGATGGGACATGGCTATCGATCAAAATACACGTCAGATGAATTTCGAGAAAAATATTATTCACTACAAAAAGCTGTAAAAGTAATTTCGTTTTCTTTTATTAGTGGATTTGGCAAACTGTTATGGTTGGCACTACTACCCTGCAGTTCAGATCTAGAGCACTGGTCCGATACACCAGAGGTCTTTGGTTCGAATCCCATCTAGATCACAAAGGTTTTGCCTAGAAGTCGGAACCGTTGTGGGCTCATGTTAGCAATTTCAAACAAATTTATTAAAAAATTTAAGGATATTTATAAAACAACGCATGGCCATGCCAATCTAGCAGCATTATATGAAGAAACAGATGGTATAAATCCATCTGACGATAACAAAAACGCAACATTAAGAAGCTATTCTAGTTTATTTAAAATCAACATTCCTAGAATTCTGAAAAATGGTGTTAGTGTTGATATAGAGTCGAGTAAGAATTTTCATGAATTTTAAGTAGAGATGAGCTAAGATTTTTCTGGACTTTCAAAAATTGCAAAAATCCAGATTTTGCCAGGTTTTTCAGATAAATTGGAGAAGGAGCGTCTTCGGCGTTCCCGAACCTTTTTTTTGTTACAATTGGAGGAAATTCGAAATTTTATAATCGACTCATGCCATTTGATTCAGCTCGCCGAGATGAGTAGAACGAATACCATACACACATGCACAAGGTCTTACGTCAAAATTTTCAATACTACATATTTTTTCGATTTGGCGACCTTTTTTTTGGTTCGTAGCATTGGCCACCACAAAGCGGCGGCCAAATACTATATATTTTTCAATTTTTTGCTGGATACTACTACATGTCTTTCGTAAACGGAAGCTTGTGCATGTGTGATACCATACCATGGGAGTTTCCATCTAAAGTCAATAGTCGAATGGCTAAAGTGACAGATTTGCAGTTTATAGGCCCGAGTTCGAATCCCGCTTCGAATTTAAAGTTGCCCAAATTCCATGAAAATTTTTGCATATCTCTATCTTAGCCTCTAAAAATCCGATTTTTCTGATAAAATCAAAAGGCTTAATTAAGATCACAAAGAGAAAGGTGGGGAATTTGAAGAACTAGCTTATCCGGTCAGTGATCTCTTTACATGGTCTGTTCTAACTAAAAGACAAGATATGGCCATTTGTATGTGGGAGCATGGAGAAGAAGCTTTAGCTAAAGTATGATTTTTTAATTTTTTTAGAAATCAACAAATTTAGGCACTTATTGGGGCGCGCTTGTACAAAAGTTTAGCCAGAGAAGCGATTCAAGACTACATTGAAAGTGAGATATGTGCAGAATTGAAAGAATATTCAGAGTAAGACTTGAGACAAGAACAAGTATCAAGCGAGAAAAAATTTAGACAATTCCATACTCGAGCATTAGAATTATTGGATCATTGCTATAGACATGATGATGGTCATACATTGCAGTTATTAACCTATGAATTATCCTATTGGGGATATGAGACTTGTCTATCCCTAGCAGTAATATGTAACAGCAAAGCTTTTTTAGCACACCCAAGGTAATCTAAAATTATCATGGAAAAAGGTATCAAAATTTTAGCTCCCAAATCTTATTAGCTGATTTATGGCATGGTGGCTTAAGAATTCGAAGGTAAACATGATTATTTTTTCTCTAAATTCTACTAATCAATTTTTAGGCATACAAATATCAAAGCAATTTTGGGGATACTATTTCCACCATATATTTTTGGACTAGAATTTAAATCAAAAGAAGAACTTATGCTTCAAGCAAAAACTGTTTCGGAACATGAGCATGAAATAAATGAAAGTTCATCAAGCGAAGAAGAATCTTCCGATGATTCTTCAGAATGGGATTCATCAGAAGATGAAATGATACCGCAGTCAATAAATTCTCGATCGCATGAGATGTTTCATGTAATTAAAAGTCGAGCAAGTACTATGCTATCTAATGTCTCTACAGGTAATTTTAATATATAAAAAATGCAGGGTCCCTCCCCCAAAAGGCACATTGGGATTTTTGTGCGATTTTTCAAAAATTTTCAAGTTTTTTAATTTTCACCAAAATAATAGGGGGTTTTCATTACGAGGAATCGATTACGCGCATTGCCGGACCTTGAAAACGCTTCCCTGATATAACTGCCTTCTTTTATCAAATAAATAAAGGGCTAAGGTATCCAAATTAAGGGCAATGCCCAGAAGAAAGAACAAAATAGTCACCTAGGCCGTGCCCCCTCCAAATCCGAATCTAGCTACGGCTCTGCCTGTAAAAATAAAATTTTTAGCTTCTGTTCGAAAAAAGAAAAGATCTAAAAAATTCTCTAAAAATGTTTCAACAATTCCGATTCCAATAGATGAAAATAAAAATAACATAAAGAAAAGTACGAGTATGCCCTATCAAGGAATTCATTCGAATAAGCCTGTAAGTTTGACTTTGTTAGTAGTCTTGGCTGATTTTGGACAAGAAAAGTTTCAAGAGAGTGGTAGAAATTTTCAGCAATTTGATGACATGACACGATTGCGGATTTATCATCATTTTTTTAAACGAAATTTCAGAAACAAATCAACTGGAAAAGAAAGCTATACGAATTTTTCCAAGCTCCCATCACCACATTTTGGACATGGTCTATGAGCTATGCAATTTTTATGTGCATTTTAACATATACCCTATTAGTAAAAACACCCAGAGACCCCTCTGGATGTGAATGGTATTTATTTGCATATGTCTCAAGCTGTGGATTAGAGTTATGTCGAAGGGTGAGTATCAAATTTAAAAAATTAAAATTGAAAAATGTTTAGTTTTTGATGTCAACTCCATCAAAATTTAAAGAAAAACTGCATATATTTTTCGGAAATTATTGGAACACCTTGACTTTGTTAGCAGTTATTGGGTTTTTAATTGGATTTGTTTTTCGTATAATGCCTGATATCACGTAATTTTTTTCTATCTAGTTACCGAATTTATAACCGTATGAGAAAAATATACATAAAGCAATTTTAGAATTACTGAAAGTCGACCAAAGCAAACAATTTCGTTTTATGAACTGAACTTCAAGAAGTAACGCAAAAAAAATTTCTTTTTTGTACAAACTTTTAGGGATGTTGGTCGCATATGCTTTGCGGTGGATTCTGTTTTCTGGATTTTAAAAATGTTGGAATATCTGAGTATTCATCCTAAATTTGGCCCTTATGTTAATGTTGCTGGAAAAATGGTAAACAAACTTAGGCTTATGAGGGCTTACAATTTTTCTGTTATCAGTCAATTTTGGGGCTGATTAGGATCAAGGGAAAGGGGAATATACTAGTGGACCTTCAACCCATTTAAGGACATGGGCAGTGACGTAGACAGAAAGTTCGACTAGGGTAAGGCACCGTCCCAAAATCAAAAGAGAGGAAATTATGAAATTTTTTAGGCCGGCTTCTTTCTTTAGGCCTTCAGCAAGCCAAAACATAAGGGGTCCTTATGATTTTTTGATGCACTTGCTCGGGTGCGCCCTTTTATATACCATTGGACACTGGTCCCATAAATTTTCCGCTTCCTGAAGTATGATCAATTTGCATTTTAGATGCTAAACTCTATCTACATCATTATTTTATTGGCCCTGGCTTTGATCTCTTTTGGCTTGCCCAAGCAATCAATTTTGTTTCCGAATGAAAATTGGCATTGGTTATTGTTAAGAAATATTTTTTATAAACCCTATTTTATGGTTTATGGAGAAGTTTATGCTGCTGAAATTGATTTATGCGATGATGACGGTCAGTTTTCTAAAAATGCATGTATAAAAACGATTTTAGCATGGAAGGGGCATCTAGATTATGATATGCCCTTAAGCCAATGGAATGAAACGGACAGTAAGCAAAAAAGTTAACAAAAAATTTGATATTTCCTCGTTTAGCTATAAACTGTGTCCCTGGGTATTGGATTCCACCTATTCTTATGACCATTTTTATGATTGTAACAACTTTTCTTCTATTGAGTATGCTTATCGCCACATTTAAGTAAGAAGAATAGTACTTTGATCAAACTAAAAGTAGCCACTCTTTTTAGTAATATCTTTGATGAGGCAAATAAGATAGCCAATCAAATTTGGCTATTCCAAAGATACAATCAAGTTATTCAATATGAATGTACGCCATGCCTCCCACCTCCATTAACCCCTTTATATTATTTCTATATGCTATATAAATATGTTAAATACAAAATCAAAGAGAGAGGTGTGATGAAAAAGGGGAATATACACAAAGCCCATATGCATACTCTATTTGAACTTTCGCTAAGTTAGTTTTTGAATGTTGCATTAGTCCCCCTAGATATGTGCAAGGGTCAGGTCCTGAACATCTGTAAGCTCCACTTATACAAAATCTAATATGAGTTGGCAATAAGTTAGTGGTTAGTGGCAATGGCAATTGAGTACCAAAAAAGTCGGTATCCAATTGCCATTTTTTAGTCACCACCTTAGAGAGCAAAAACCCAAAAAACATAAGGGCCCCGCTTATTATTTTGGAGTAATACCCTCTCCTAACCGGCCTTCTCCATAAGCCACTGGGACGAGATTAAAAATGTATAACGATTCTAAATGTTAATCCTTGAATGATCATCTGAAAACTTGTAGAACTTTATCTATCACAAGAACAAATCGAAAAAATACATGATTTTGAAGAAGAGTGTATGGAAGAGCTATCAAAAGCAAAAGAATTTGCAAAAAATAAGTCGACTGAAGAAAGAATTCGAAAGACTGCAGAAAAGTACCATATTTTGTAAATCATTTATAGAAAATTTTCGTAATTTAGGAGTGAAGCCACTTACTCAAAATTAAAAGAATTAGAAAATAAAGAAACTAACATAGTCGAATTTTTGGATGAAATGAAACAGAAGATGCAAGAAAAGGACAAAATAATAGTAAGAAAAAATGAAACTGTCAAAAAATAAAAAATTATAGGAGTTAATGATTAGTCAAATGAAACAAATATCACAAGAGAATCACGAGATATTACGAGAGCTTAAAATGTTGAAACAAAATAAGCTAGAGGAAAATCCTATTTCAAGTACTCAAGAAGAAGGAAAATTACTTCAAAGCCCAAGTTTTAAAACCGTACATCAACTTCCTATTATGACTCGGAGACGATCGAGTACCGTGATTGGGCCTGAAGCAAGTGATCGTGAAGAATATTTTGGATCATTAGAAGATGAAAGTTTTGACATTAGAACAGAAACAGAAGATGAATGATATTTTGGGCTTGCATTGATATTTTTTTAATAAAAAAAGTTTTTTACATTGATTAATATAATAAATTCGAGATTTTTGTAGAAAAGTCACATTCTTAAGGAAAGGGGGTACCCCCTGTAAAAATTGACCGTAGGAGATGGACCCATGATCGATCCCTCATTTTGCTCCTCTCACTACCCTCTACATCGTGGTATAGATTTGTAACAATTTGTCACCATAAAAAAAGCTCACCATAAAAAAATCGCCTGTATACACGAACGAACACAAGCGCTTTAATTATAAGAATTTACATGTTTATAAGCACTTGTTTATATGGGCACTAGGTCATCTTTTTTTCAAATTACGCTTTGTACTTATTCAATTTACAATATATCCCATAATAGGTCCGTCGTGGCCAAGTGGTTAGTATGCTTGCCTGGTGTTTTTTACTCCAGGTTCGAATCCACCTTGAAGACTTTTGTTTTTGCTTTTTTGCAAAAAAATTTGTATCTGTTCCAAATATTTTTTTCAACTGTTTTAAATTATTTTTTAATCATTAACGCTATGATTTTATTACATAAAGCTATGAATAATCAACCAGGGAAAATTTAAATGGCCCTATTTTTAAAACGGAAATGTATGAATCATTGTTTTCAGTGTTGATAAAATATAAACGATAAAAAAATACAAAACATAATTTAAGACAGTTGAAAAAAATATTTGGAACAGATGCAAAATTGTTTGCAAAAAAGCAAAAACAAAAGTCTTTAAGGTGGATTCGAACCTGGAGCAAAAAAATCAAAACGTACAAACCACTTGACCACGACGGACTATTGATGGGATATGTTGTAGATTGACTAAGTACAATGCTTAATTTTAAAAAATGACAATTCTGATGAATAGAAAGCTTGTCAGCAAAAATTTTCTTCACTTTTGTGATCGAAGTGGGAGTTCTCTATCGGTTTCAAAAAATTTCGCGTTTGACATCAACCTGATGTCCCTTGTCAGTTTAACGAGAAGAGTAAAACGAGGTATATATTGCATTGGATTGTCCGATAAGTATTGTCGGCTCAAAAAATACATCTAATATAAAGGATACGCCGCAACAAGACCAATTTAAGGCAATTTGTAAAAGTACAAAAAAATTGATTTTTCTTCAATGGAATTTTTGATTTAGAATTTTTCACTTAAAATTTTGACTCAGTTTAGAATTGACTCAGTTAATTTTGACTCAGTTTACTGGGCGCCGTTTCGCAAGGTCAAAAGTTTGAAAGCTTCTTTCTCTAAAGAGCTTTCCCTGCGCCGTCTCTTTAAATGTTTATTATTTATGAAATGTGTTGCTAAACTTTTACTGTTGTTTTGTATTGTTTTTGTGGTTGCGAAATTCAGACAAATAAAGTTAAAGAAAGTTTCAGTTTAATATTTTTATCGGGCCTGCACCCGCGCTTTCCCTATTTTTAGGCCGTTTAGTTCAGCGTCACAACAATTCAGAGACGTGGCAACGGTTATTCCACGAGACCGATCGCGAAGACCTGGCGGAAATCTGCGCTTTTGATTGAAATAAAAAGTTAGTGCCTTGCAATTTAAGGCCCCAGGGGAAACCTAAAACTCTAAATTTTACACTAAATTCGGCATTTTTTGCTCGTTTTCATTGAAATTTTTTCGGTATTATGCAAAAACGCATGCTGAATACGATCTATTAAGTCTTTTTGAGCATAACTCATGTTTTCGTATCAATATACAGACTTGTTCAAAAATGGGGCTAAAAAAACTTCTCTAGATTGTGTTTTCCATGTCTAAAAATTCCCTGACGCCAAATTTCTTTTTTCTTACAGATTGAATTAAAAGGATTTAAAAAAGTTCTCGATCTATCTGATAACACTAAAAGCAGGACAATCGAAAATTTACCATCTTGACAAAATACCTTATTATCTAGTGTAGTCAGACGATCTTTTCAACGGCTGATTGTTTGAGATGTACCCATGGTTGTAAATTGGCTTATCATTTAGGTGTTTTAAATTTTTTTTGTTGCAAATTCTATCTTTACCGGCTTGTTCTCCGGTCTTCTTTATGTTATTACAATTCTTATTTTAGACATAGCTTTTTATAAAGAAAATTTATATTTTCACAAATTTTCTTGAATGAGACATAATTTTTCTCTAAAAAAGATATTTCCATTAAAACGGATAGATCAAAATGGTTCGAGGTGCATTGCGTTCCGGAATGATGGCCAGAAAAAGTGCTTCTGGAAATGCGGGGAAGGTAAATCTTGCGCATTCTCAAAGCGCGAAAATGCTTCACTGGCCATCGATTTCTTGCAATAATTATTCCCATGATAATGATTTTTGAACAAAAAATCGAAAATTTCCCGATTTTTGCTACAATACATCCACTTCTTTTCCTAAATCAGGGTCAATGAAGCATTTTCACATTAAATTTTTTTAAACCGACATAAATCTTAGGTTTTCGACTATGCTGATTCCAAAAATGGCAAAATTTTCATAGATTTCGAGATCCAGAGGGGTGGTTTTTTTAATGAATGCGCGTTACTGTTAAGCTTATGTCTCCAAAACCTTATGGGACATTTTTGATGAAAATTTTTTTGGCAAAAACATAAGTGGGGACCCTAGAGCCATAATCAGGGTGTTAATGAAAAGCTCTGATCATAGGCTTTATTTTTTATAAAGATACTAGGGGGTGTTTTCAGCGAAGGAGTAAAAGTTATACAGTCAATTCTCCATATAGTGCCACATCCTCCAATTCGATATAGTGAATTCGCCAAAATCGACGTTAAATCGGATTTCTTCAGGCGATCACTTTGTGGATAGCTAATTGTATGAGGAATATTTTGTATAAAAAATTATTGAAAAATCTTTTTTTTCGCCGAGTTATGGCCTTGATATATAGTCAACCCTAAGATGTCACTATTGGAGAGTTGACTGTAGGATGGATCTCGAAATCTACTCGGGAAACCTTTGAAAATTTTGTCATTTTTTGAATCAGCATAGTTGAAAACCTAGGGTATGTGTCGATTTAAAAAAATTGAGATCTTCGAAAAATATTGTATCTTCCAAAGGTCGAATTTTACAGAAATCATCTTTTAAATGTTCACCAAAATAAATCTATAGGGGGATTTCTATGCGAGAAATCGATTGTGCGTATTGCCATCCTTGAAAACGCTTTCTTGATTCTGATTCGGGGAATAGACGTGTGTATTTAAGCTAAAATATGCTAATTCAAGTTCAGGGAAGCATTTGGCAATGCGCTTAATGGATTCTTCGCATAGAAAAACCCTTATAGGGTTATTTTGATGACAATTTAAAAACTTGAAATTTTTTGAAAAAATCTTTTTACACACCCTATATTTTATAGCTAGAGGCGGATAACCGCGACGACTCTTACGACATCACGAGATTTACTCATCCCGAAGATGATGGAAATGAAACTGGGAATGAATTTTGTTCAAATATGGCTAATAAACATCGTACAAAACGAAAGAAACGATGTATTTTTTAATTTAAAGAATTAAAAAAGCGAATTTTTTTAGACGTAACTTATCGAAAAGGTCACGGCTCTACTATTTCTCCACAACACGTTCATGTTCATGATTGGAAAGCCATGATTGTCATCTCAAATCAATCAAGTCAAGATTCGCATAAGCATTTCTCGGGAAATAGGCAACATTCAGAAACAATATCTTCTATGGCTTCAGAGATTACTTTATCTAGGCATAATGCTGTATTTTTTGCTTTAAATTTTTTGTCTATTTTTTTCTAGCAAACTTGGATTGAACAAAAGTTCAAAAGAAGAGAATGCTGTGCTTTTATACACTTGAATAAAGACCCTGAAAAGTAAGATGCAAAATTTGATGATAAAATTGACTTTTTATTTAAAGATGTGGCTGTGGACGAACCCAGTTAGCACACGATGTTTATGCTCTCTCAGCGCCTAGGCCACATGGGTCAACTAAACATAAGACAGGATCAATTGATCGCTGGTCTATTAGTAAAAATACAATGCTTCTGCCAACGGATGCTTATGGGACAATCGAATTTTTAGGCAGGATAAAAAATTTAAAAAAAATTTCAACTTGATTTAGGGAACCCACATCCTTACAAGGCGCAATATGTCCGCTTAGATTTTAACTCTGATCCAGGCGATGTTTTAACGTTATTTGAAAGATTATGGGCGTTAGAGCCGCCCAAACTTATTATCAGTGTGCATGGTGGACATAAGAATTTTAAGTATGCCTTTCTGGACAGCTTTAATCTATTCCCCACATAACATTACCCCTAGGGGTCATTTTTAGAAAACAATTTTGGGTCCCAAATTTACGTAAAAATTACAAAATTCTACTTTTTCCGGAACTTATGCACCCTCAAAAATTTGGGGGGGGGCCGAAGTGCATTGATCATTGCAGTTCTGCCCCTCCCCAAATTTGCATAAATCAAACATTTTGGGAGGGGGCGATCAGTGCACTTCGGCTCCCCCAAATTTTTAGGGGGGCCGAAGTGCATAAGTTCCTTTTTTCCTAACCCTCTACAATAGCGCACTCTCTTCTTTCCCAACATTTTTTTTCTAAAATACCCATTTTTCAATACTCTACATTATCCCCCCCCCTTCCCTCGATGCTAGTGTCTGGTCTTGCCAATGTTTTAATAACAACTAATTTTAGTCTCGAGCCAAGACTAGCTAGAGTTTTCCGAAATGGCTTAATAAATGCTGCCAAATCAACAAATGCTTGGATTATAACATCAGGACTTGATGAAGGAGTCGTAAAATATGTTTCAGCTGCTCTGGAACCTGTTATTACCCCATCGAAGACAAAAATTGTGAGCATAGGCATTGCACCTTGGGGTTTAGTGAAACGACG
>JAQGCP010001910.1:0-11375 GCA_034699885.1 Acrobeloides thornei | reverse complement strand
TAACTTTTTGAATTGAAAATAAAATTCAAAACTTCAATGATTCCGAGATAAAAATTTCGCGTGACAAAAGTTAGCGTTACAAACCTAATCCGTGACAAAAGTTATAGTGCCGAGTTTTTCCATCATCAAGGACATACCATTGGGGAACTTACTCTGTTAAAAAATTGAAAAATTTTTCCCCACCATTTTTTCAAAATGTTTACCAAAAATTACCGATTTACCACCATATGCTTATTTTTGCCTAAAAATCGCAATTTTCGGTAATTTTGCGATTCGTAAGCCTGTCTTAAAGGGGGGGGTGCATTTTGCGACCATTTGGGAAAAAATTTTTTCGTAAAATGATCCTATTGGGGGTAAAATCATGCAAAAAATAGATTATTTACCCTTAAATCATCACAGGGATACGACACTGTCTAATAAGAATCATAATTTGGAAAAGAGGGTCATTTTTTCACGACAAAAGACGAACACACGCTTCTAATTAATAAGTACAGTGGCGAGCAAAAAAAACCGGCCAAAGGGGAAATTTCACGTTTTTGATTTAAAATAACAAGTTTATTGATTTAAAACAATAACAAAGCGACAGAAACACAAAAAATCAATTAATATTTGGTGGAATATCTCTTGGCCTTGCTAACAGTGTTCATTCGGCGTTTCTCTTCCAATACGGCAACAGATTCGCGCGCAAAAGATCCCGGTAGACTTCCTTTGTCATTGTCCCTTCAATCCGCGCCAAGGGCCCACATCACCTGCATCAATAAATATGCCAAAAGTTTGCAAAAATGTGAAATTTCCCCTTTGGTAATTATTAAAATTAATCAATTTTTAGAACATAGCCGATAAAGAAATGTCACTAAAAAAATGCAATTTCTTAGCCCAAAATGCGTTTAATTCCCTTCCTTCCAATGTCCAAAATGAATTTGAACAATTTCTTAACCAGTACCTCAGTGTCATAAAACAAATTTTCATGCGTTATGGAAGCCAGGCACCAACTCAAGATGATGTACAAGAAGCCAATGCCTATGTTCAAGCTGCTGCACTCCAAGAAAATATGGAAAGAAATTTTATAAATACTATAGCTCAAATTGAAGAAACTAACAATCATCTTGATATGGCAAAGAAAATTATACTTAATAAATTATATAATAAATGAAATTAACTACAAACTTGGTTCGTGGGCATACGATACTTAAAGCTTTATGGATGCAAATAAAATATTTTTCGGAGCTCAGATATAACACCGTTTACAATAAAAGTTCATCACAGATCGTTTTTGGGTTCTGCTTCAAGTCTCAAGTCATAAGGCCTGAGGCATGCAACAATGGCTCCGAGAAACCATGTGGATTTCATGGTTTCTTATTATGTAGCTCCGCAAAATTATTTATTTGCCATAAATTGAAACGAGGCTGCCACATAGCAATCGAGGTCTAAGCTAAAGATACGAGCCGTGGGGCTCGTTGTTAGATGTTTTACGTGCGCCTCGCTTTCTATATGTCCGAGAAATTACAAAGTTAATCAATAAGATTATGATGCAAAGGAATTCCATCAAACTAGAATTTCAAATTCTGGACAGCGATGTACCTTTCGTACCAGGGAATCACAACGCACACAGAATATTGTGTTCCTTCTCTATGCACTGAATGTGAAACTACTGAAATCCTAGAACACAATTCCTCTAGAGACCAGTCTGTGGACGATGTTCAGAAGCGTCTGAAGTCTGTATCATGGTATATTTTAAGCTTGAGTTTATTGTTTCTGTTAATTTTGGCACTTCTCTGTATTTTTATCTTGTTTCCGCATATCCGGCTTAGCGCTAAGGCCTAATCCGGATAGACTTAAGCCTAAGCCTAACCTAAAAATTTTTACAAGAAAAAATATTTTCGTTTTTAATTTCTCTATGATTTTTTTGTATTAGTGATTTCTTGACGATCATCGATCAACTACGTAATTCATTCTTTGCTTATCAATTTTTATGAATAAATAGGATTGCCCTTTATATGTCTTTGGCACACCTTGTCCAAACTAAACTCAACCATGATTCAGATATTAATATAAATTAAGTACTTTTGTTATTTGATGTGTATAACGTCGATTAGAATATGAAGTTTTTGACCGTTGTTATACTTGTTAAACTTTTCTCCAATTCTATTGAAGGTAAATCCAAATAAATTCTGTATTTATATAAGATTAAGTTTAGCCTCCACATACTGCTCAAAGTTTGATGTGTATCTTTATGTAGCAGATATTGTTCAAACATCCAAAATTTATTATACCTTGAATGCAACCTTGAACATAGCACCCGGTCCAGGAAGCTCTACTAATTTTTCAGTTTCAAATGTTGTCGAACACAATAATACAGAAACTTGGTCCATACGAAGTTTTCAATTTCATATAGGACCTAATGATGGTTATATCTGTATTCTGGACTCTGGCAAAAATTGCACCACATTAATTCAAGATTTGAGTAAAAACACAGGAATATATGATCAAAGTTCTGTTGTCTTAAATCCACCAATAGGAAAGATAGGATATGCAGCGCGGATTATATGACCCGCTTTTTATCGAGGTGCTTCGTTTGACAAGTCGCTGGAAATTTTTATAGTTATTCCAATTTTTCCACTAGTCTTGCAAGTAAAATCGAATTATAGTAACAAAAATGGTGATTTTTAGTTGGGAATTGGACAAGTTTAAATCGAACAGTGTATGTTCAAACTTCATGCGCTGGAACGAACCAAGGAAACGATTGGAAGTATAATTCCAATCTAGGTATATAGAAAAATGGGTTGGCGACACTTGCGCGTGTAACATTTGCACATGCACTTTTACACATGTAACATTTGCGCACGCACGTTTACGCATGTACATTTGCGCATGGGCATTTGCACATGCACTTAAAAAATTGCGCAAATATTGTACGCACAAATGTAAATGCGCAAGTGTCGCCAACCCAAAAAAATTATCTTATGCGTTAAAAAGTCGTTCTTCATTTGAGTGCTTTTTGGTTATCTTTAGGTTCTTGTAATCAACTTCAAGCTTTATTAGAAGTAAGAAATTCATCTGGAATCCAAACACAAGATTTCGGATGCCTAAA
The DNA here is from genome assembly GCA_034699885.1 of Acrobeloides thornei. Lineage (NCBI taxonomy): Eukaryota > Metazoa > Nematoda > Chromadorea > Rhabditida > Cephalobidae > Acrobeloides > Acrobeloides thornei. The sequence goes on along the minus strand of JAQGCP010001910.1, from coordinate 8,284 downwards.
CTATAAAAACACCACTTCTGGTTCGTACTTTTATTCCGTTTTAAAATTTCAACCGGTTGCTAGCGTATTTCCAAATGCGGCTACAATTTGGTTTTTAAATGGATTGTAAGATTTTAAGCTTTTTTTAAAAAACGCGATTTTTATAAACTTGTTAAGCACTTCTAACGTTACTTCCGCATCTGAAGTTGACTTCATTTTTACTCGAATCCCAGTAAATGAGCCTCTTTTTTGGTTCCTTGATTATTTGATATCAGATGCTCAATCTAAAGTCATAGCGGAGACTTCCGGAGCAATCCCCTTGGTTTTAATATGTGACAAACCTGATGGTTGCAGCAACGCTACCGATATTCAATTTTATACCTATGATCAATCAAGCCCGACACTATATAACTCTGCCTATGTTTCGAATGCAACTTTATATCCAGGTTAAAAATATTTTTACTTTTTATAATGCATAATTTTAGCACTGTTTAATTTATATGCAAGAGTGGAAGTTCAATGTAATGCTCAATGTTCAGGCAATTTCACGATACAAACTACAACACCAAGTAGTGCTATGCATAGTAAAATTACGTGTTTCTCAACATTTTTAATGACTCTTTTTATATTTATGTTTAATTTTTTTTAATAAAAATATAGAATAGATGTACGACACAAAACCAATAGGAAAAAATAGTTGGGACTTTTCGATGTAATTCTTTTTTATTTTGCATAACCGGAAAGATAGACTTAAATTCTTGGACATGATAAGTCTTTTTTGGCCTCTGATGTCATGAAAAGTCTCTTCCTGTTATACAAAGAATGTGCTGTATCATACTTCATTTTTATTTTGCTTATTTCTCAATATTTTTTTAAAGCATGCATCATTTTTTGATAATAAATTTTTTGCTAAAAAGGATTGTCTTTTACTTGTTCTTAATGCAAAGCCATAAAGACAGACTGAATCATACATTCCAATAAAATTTTTATTCTCCGATCGTCTACAAAACTTTTATAAATGCGAAAAAATCAAAATTTGAAACTTTTTGATTCCTACATTGTAATTTTTAATTTGCTTTAAATGAAATTTTTGCTTTTATTGAAATTTTTGGCTTTTCTTTTTAAACTAAGTCTGGTTAGTGTCGAAGGTAAAAAATAGAATGTTTGTAGGCCCAATGAAGAATCTTTAGTAGGGCTGAGCGCATAGTTTATCAGTAGGGGGATACACCGGTCCCTCAGGATGGATGGATGACTAGCCTTTCAGGGGGATACATGATAAAATTTTCAAAAATTTATATGATGAATGAATTGGAAGAGGAGGGGGTACACGAACCCTCATGATGGATGGATGAATGACTATAAAGGTGGAAGATTCGAGGATGAGTGGTGAGGGGGTACTGTATCCCCCCTCCTTGGTAATCTATGACTGAGCGTTTTGCGGAGTTTTTGAAACCCCGTAGCTGAGATCTCGTTACCTCGCAATAAAAAGTTGCGGGGTTTAATGAAACCCCGCAACTTTTATTGCAAGGTAACGAGATCTCAGCTGCGGGGTTTCAAAAACCCCGCAAAATGCGCAGCTCTAATCTTTAGCTTCCATATATTGTTCAAAATTTAACCTTTATGCCTACATGACTGATATGAATGAGCCGTCAACAGTTGTGTATACTTTGAATGCAACATTGGAAATATCACCTGGTGCTAACCTCACTACCAATTTCACTGCTTATGATATTATCGAAACATCGCCAGAGAAATGGCATATTTTGGGCGTCTATTTTCGTATAAATTTTAATGGCTACATCTGCAGCTTAAATGATGAAAATAATTGCACAGTGGAAATACCCGAGTTGAGCAAAAATATGGGGAAATTATATAATGTCATAGGTGATAGAAGCTCTGTTTACTTTAGCCCACCAAAAGGAGTTTTAGTATATGAATCATGGATTAAGCTCCCTGCTTTTTTTAGGGGTGCTTCTTTTGACAAAATTTCGGGATACGATTTTTATGCTTATTCAAAATTTGAAAATGGTGTTTCTGGTAGTTTTGATATTTTAAAGTGCTAGAAAATGCATATAAAATTTAGTGGGAAATATAACTTCTTTTAACCGTACTGTGAACGTTCATACTTCATGTGCTGGCACGACTCCAGGAATTGATTGGAAATATGTTCCTAACAATGGTACTAGAAAACTTATTGAACAGTTGATCATGTTTTAGGGGCTTGTGATAATCTTCAAGCATCCATACAAGTCATGAATGCCTCAGGAGATGTACTAACTCAAGATAGTGGTTGTATCAAATACAACTACTTCGATTCTGGATCGTATTTATATCAAAATGTGGATTTTCAAAAAGTCACTGATGTATTTCCGACTGCAAATACACATCAGTTCCTAAATTGTTTGTAAGTAGTGGTAGAAACCCAAACCGCTTATCCGCTCGTCAAAAAAACCGAAATTTTGACCGAACCTTCTGACCCGGACCGAATTTCTGTTTGTTACAAATTTCTTCTTAACTTTTGGAATTTTCATTGAACAAAAGCCAAAATAGTCATTCCATTTGTTGTTTTGAAAAAAGTTATCTCAGAGTTGAGTTTTTTGTACAATACTCAACTGATCTTCCTGTACATAAGCGTCATCATCTATATCCCCCCTCCTCCTCTCTTGATGACATAATATGGGGTCATTCACATATTACATCATCAAAAGTTTGGGCTAAAGAAAAAATTTTGAGAACTGATTTCGTTCGATTTCGTGGCATCACTATACAGTCCCACCCCTTGTGTATGTGAACGGCCCCTGTGTGAATGGCACCAGAACACATTATAGAAATAATCAATTTTTAGAACTTCTAATACTCGATACAATGGCGAAGGTAGTATAAAAATCACTGATATTCCAAGCAATGAGCCAATCTTTTGGCTCCTTGATTACACCATAACAGATTTTTCTAATAATATGCTCGCTGAAACCTCTGGAGCAATTCCTTTAGTTCTATTATGCAACAGCACAAGCAACTGTACTTATGCTAAAGATATCCAATTTTATATCTATGATCAACCAAATTCACCGCTTTATAGCTCTCCTTACTCAACTAACAAAACCATACATGTAGGATGTATAAACGAGTGCAATTGTAGACAATATAAATCTTTAACTTTTAAAAAGCGATTATATTTTAGTGCCTAAGCTAAATGCAAAAATAGAACTTCGGTGTTCAAACGATGGAAATTGTCCAATAAATCCAACAAGCACGACTACAACTACGACTAGTCAATCGGATTATAGTAAAACCCAATCAACTACAATAAAAACTCTTTCTAAAAGTTATCCTACGCACATGCCCGATACTAACACAACGCCTAATGGAGCTAGTTATAGTAAACAGATATCTTTGTTAGCCATAAATTTCATGATAATATCTATTATTTTTATATCAACAAACTTTAAGTAAAATTTCCATAAAATTTTTGAAAATATTTTGATATAACAGAGCTGCCAGATGGATCTTTGGATCTCTTTTTTTGGTATAGGATGCAGCAGAATAAACCCGTAACATAAGAATGTTCATGATCACACATCGTTGTAGAGATTTTTTATCGAAACCATAACAACGAGAATTAAAGTCTGTTTTTTTTCACAAATACCCAGTTGCGGATTTGTAGTTTCTATTTTTTTGTAGTTTGGACTCCATTCCGAAAGCGTAGGCTCAAATCCGGGTGGTGAACATTTTTTCCAAGCGATTGAAAGCCTGTGTAGAAGCTAAGGGCGGTCATTTTGAAAAGTTTTGCTTATAATTGTCGTTTTTGTTATGGTTTCAATAAAAAAAATTCCCATAACGATGTATGATCATGAACATTCTCATGTGACTGGTTTATTCTGCCGCACCCTGTAGATATTGATGGCTTGTTTCAAAAGTTATGCATAAACTGCTTTAAAAATTAGAAAAGAGGTCAAACAGGCAATTTCAATGTATCGTCAAAAACCACCCTAGAAATAGTATTAAAAAACTTTTTTGCAACTTTTTTTATTGTATCCTAAATCTCGGATATTAAATCTACAATTTTACCTAAAAACCAAAAAAAGTTTGAAAAAATGCGATGCACACCTTTTTTCACGGAGGCCTTGTACGGTTTTTTAGGTTAGACGTACGTCCCTACATATATATCATATTTTTGTTTTAAAAATTGTTTATAGGGCTTTGATTTTTATTTAAAATTGTTGCTATTGATTACATAATCATGGGGGTAGCCAAATGATTACGGTTGATTACAGGGGGAGGGGGTTAAAAACCGAAAATTTTGATTACGTAATATCTTGATGACCTCCAAGTGTCATACTGTCAGCTATTAATGTTTTAACTGATATATTATAAAAAGTTTCGTTTAATTTTGCTAACAGAATATCACCAAAAACTCGACTGTCTAGTTGTAATTTACTTATTGTAATTTTGCTATGGTTTCCGTAGGTGTGTCAAATCAAATTAATAAATAATAAAATACTTCATAGACAGTTAAAAATAAAAGTCTGGTCTTATTGGTCTCATATTGTGTAAAATTTGCCCACCTGTTTCGGATGACGTTTCTTCGATAAAATTCGTCGGGCGTTATACAAATTATTTTTAGAACTTAACTTTATTTGTGGGCGCACAAAAGTGGATTTTTTTATTCAGAAATTTGATATCTTCAAGATTTATTTTTGCTGCAATATCAGCTAAAATTAGTGTTTTTTAAAGCTGATATTGATTTTCTTGGCAGTAAAATTGTGGTTCGAATTTTTTGGTGATTTCTAAGGCCTTAAGCCTTATGTCTTAAAAAGGTAAAAAAAGCTAAAATATTGTCCGTGTTAAATTATTGAAACAATTGGCAGATTATTTGAAAAAATTGAAAAATGCAATATTTTTACTCTTTGCTCTTAAGTAAAATTTTAAAAAAGCTTACAAAAGTTTGATCAAGTAAATTTCATGAAATTAACTGGAACGCATAAGTAGCTCAATTTAAGGAGACATGCGTTTTTTAATATATAAAAGTGTCAAATTTCAAATTCAAATACTTTTTTGGCTAACCAGAAGTCATTGGTCAACAAAAAACTTGGCCTAACCACATTGTTTAACCGGAAGTTTCAAGTGTCGCAAAGGTATTATTAGAAAGTTGGGTCACACAAGTTCCGCATATAAGATTTTGCTAACAAATGGATATTTGTATTTTAGATTTTCTATGTAGTTGTTAAAACCGACCTTTCGCCCAATGCCTGGTGCACAAAAATTTTTGCGCCGATTTATCAAAACCCATATTGAAAATGTTATTAGGCTATGTCAGTGAGGCAACTTTACTTCCGGGTTCCTCACATGTAGGACATCATTAGCAGCTGAAATTAGAATGCGACCAATATTACATGGTGACTTATGGTACTATAAATGCTTTGTTGAGTTACCCAAAGAGGGTGGTATCAGACACTAATCTTACCATAGAAATTAAGGATAAAATTTTCAGATAGGGTTTATATACCATAAATGAGGCACATATATCCACTAATAAAACGCACTTTATCCCATGTCCATAGCCTTCATGGCTTTGGAGATAGGACATTTTGAATTTTGGGTACTAGTGGTAAAAATAGACCCAACTTCGATCACGCCTATCTCTACAGAATTACACTTTCACCCCGGGACCCCCTAGCTAAAGTTGCTTCACTCACTTAGCCCAATAATATTTCCAATATGGGTTTTAATAAATCAGCAAAAATTTTTGTGCAAAGTTTGGTTTTCTCAAATAACGTGTTTTAAAAATATATTATTTTGAGACCTAAGTAGGGGGTGCCATTTTCGCTTATTTTTTGGTTCAATGATTATTTTTTAATGTAATCGCACGTGGGCTGCAGAGTGTCGTGACGACAGGGCAGGGTCGGAGGGTCGTGCCGAGGGGTCGAGAGGGTTGTGCCGGGAGATGGGGTGATTTTATTATTTTGGTCTGTCGTTACGGTCTGTCGTTACGACAGACCACGCGCCCACGTGTGAATGTAATGATTATTTTTTGCACTAAAGAAAATTATTTTTTACGATTTTTTCCTTTAAATGATTATTTTTGTACGTAAAATGATTAAAAATTGAAAAGTCGGATGACACCCTTAGACCAAAGAGACCAAATTTGGAACACTTAAATGTCACATGAACCTCTTTTTTTCCCTCTTCCAAGCATTTAAGAATTTAAGCCGTTAGAAAGAAGAAATTTTTTGAATATTTTATGAACTAGAGAACCAATAAGCACTATATAAAAAAAGACTAGACATTTTTTATTAGGCATCTTTAGCTTTTATGAAATATTTAAAAAAGCGTTCAAATCTTGACTGTTTATTTTCATTGTCTTGCGTCAACATCATCGAAATATAGAGCACAAAAATTGCAATTTTGTGATTAGAGAATTTGGTACTAGTTTCCAATAGCGACCGCAAATGACAGAGATCTGGATTCGACAATTTTTTCTTCGGATTTTAACCGAAAAAGCGTCGTTTACCCCGTTTTTCTGTGCGAGGAATCGATTGCGCGCATTCCCAAGGCATGAAAATGCTTCCCCTACCCGGATTTAGAGTCGGGAAGTTGATTTTCGTTTCAATACACCAACTTTTCGATCCTAAATCCGGGTAAGGGAAGCATTTTCACGTCTCGGGAATGTGCACAATCGATTCCCCGCATAAAAAACAAGGTAAACGACGCTTTTTCGGTTAAATTCCGAAGAAAAAATTTTTGTACTCAGACCACATATTTTTGTACCCAGACCACGGCCAAAGGGGAGGGGGAGTCTCCCCCCTAACCAATCCGGCAAAATGGCCAAAAATAGGACCAACTCGGCATCGGAGCGGCCGGATTGGTTCTTTTTTTTTGGTTCTCAAAATTTTGAAAAATTTTCGAAAAAACATAAGGGGAGACCAAGGCAAATTTTTGAAAATTTTAGGGATCCAACTTAGCATCAGAACTCTCTCCCCCCTGCTTGTCCACCGATGACCCAAACCTCTGTTATTTGCGGTCGTTAACGGAAACTAATACTGAAAATTTAACTTCTACTTTTAAAACAACGGATTTAGTCAAAGGCAACATTTTATTTGAGAAAATGCAACTTTTCGTCTACAAAAAACACAAAATTAGCATTCTTGGGATATCATATAAACTTAATTTATGTCCTTGGCATATATAAATGCTAATTTTATGTCAAAAAACAGAAATTGTCTATCTTAAAATAATGAAAATGACGCAGAGAAACTTAATCCTAAATAACAAAGTTCCGTTTTACTTCCTTTTTTACATTCGATAAAAAGCGCATGACTAGAATATTATAAGTTGACACAGATAAATGGGCAAGGAGAGGGGTACTTGGACCCCAAAATACGAATTGGCTCAAAGCTATCCCACCTCCCAGCTTCAGAAAATTTTTTTCGGAGATGTGGCTCTTAAAAATACACCTCCCTTTAATTGCCCCGGAGCTACTACGACCCCAGGCGTAGTAGCTCCGGAATTTCCTTACTTTTGAACTCTCCAACTCACTTTTAACGCTTGAAGAAATGTTATAACTTCTTTTTTTAACTCGCACAGGGGGGAGGGTAGCTTTAGCTATCTAGCCAAAAAAGGGTTCGCATATTCAAAAAGTTGCGTGTTAATTTTACTATTTTTAAATTAGATATCATTGATAGATGCGTGCTAGACAAATCGAACTTTTCTGTTTCTACTTTAGTCTTTAATCCCTTAGTGCCGGCTGTCCCACCGGTAGGACAAAATTTTGCAAGCCATCTAGCTCCTTCAATTTAAAGCGGATTGATATAATTCTTTTTACGAATGAAAGATCCAGATAGAAACAAAAAAGTCTTATATGAAATTTTGATACAACCTTTCCTATACCTTTTTCAATACCCTAGAAAAATGATGTTTTCGCATTTTTCGGAAAACCGGCTCCCATTGAAAAGGGTCAAAAAATCTAATTTGGTCTGGATTAGCTCAAAATAGCTAAAAAAGCTAAGAGAAAAACGCATTTTTTTAATTTTTGAGAAGTTGTATTTATTACTCGCACTATGGAGCTCGGCCTTCGGACTCCCTCTGAGTATATGTATTTATTTTCAATGTTTTCGATTTTTTTCATTTTTTCAATTTTTTCGAACCCCTCTGGAAAAAATTAAAAATTCAATTTTTTTAAAATTGAAAAAAATTTGAAAAAAGTAAAAAAATTCGAAAAAACTCCCATGATTTTGGTGTCGTTTTTCTTCTCTCACCGAGCTCTTTCCAAAAATCTAAGGCGTGATGGGATTGGACTTAAAGTTAC
>JAQGCP010001909.1:0-11376 GCA_034699885.1 Acrobeloides thornei | reverse complement strand
AAGCTCTGTATTTTCATACAAAAATTAAATTTCTAACATTTTGTTAAGGTGAAGAAAATCGACTTTGAAAACTTCAATTTTTGAAAAATTTTGACCAAATGGCGGTTTTTTGGAACACCCTATCACTTTTATCACTTTTTTCGTCAAAATTTACTCGAAAATTCACACAATTTAGGCCTAATGGACGAATAAACACGGATATAAAGCACCAAATAACAATTCCATCAACATCTGACATCTACAAGCATAAAGAAGATTTGATTTCTTCGGTTGAAAACTTGGCATCGAGGGCCATGCCATCTGGTGATGATAGATATTTGAATGCATGCGAAGCAAACACTTCTTCGAGTTTCAACAATAGGACACTTGATAATCCATCACCTCTAACTTCGGCCATCAGGTAATTTCATCTTTTTTGGTGTAAATTTGGGGATTTTTTCAGAACTTCACCCGGTGAAGAAAAAGGTAGAAAACGCGTGACTTTCAACGAAACAAAAGAAAACGAAGAAAATCATTTATATTCAGTCAATAATACACCAAGTACTCTAATGTCGGACTTTGAAAGAATAGCTCATGATGATGACGATGGCGAACGAGTTCAGACTGTTGGCACACATGAAGTTTATATGGATCCAAGGAAACGAAGACTTAACGAAATCCAAGCACGCCTTAGAAAACCTGCCGTAATTTAGATTTTTTTAATAATAAATTTTTGAATTGTTAGGTGGATGGTTCCAACCTCGCATTTCGTGATAAGATGAAAATGTTTGCAGCCCAAATTGGTGAACAAATGCCCAAGAATCGCTATAAGACCTCATCGACTGAGCGTGAAATTGAGAAAGAAACTACTTTAAGTTAAATGTCTTATATGTCTACTTTTGGTTGTCTACTTTTATTGGAAATATATCACTCATTTTAAAAGAAGCCTTAATTATTTCACTTATACCAAAATATTTTTGGTACTTATTTGGAATAGCCCCTGGACACTCATGCCCTTTAGTCGGTTCAAAATTCGCATAATTTGAGCTTCAAAAAATAGTATAAAAAACGTTCAATAGACACAGTTTTCATTAGTATAGGCTCTAATGAAACGAAGAGAATGAAACGATTAAATAAAACGATATAATGAAACCCAGGACATCATTCCTCCATCTGACCGATCTTGGAGACTTCTAAGTGTCCAGGAGATATTCTAAATAAGTACCAACTATTTTTTTATCTTTTTATTATGTTGTTCAATAATTCCCCCGACTTGGAAATAAATTTATAAATTTCATGTAAACATATGAAAAAAAGTTACATATCGTTTTAAAGCCAAGTTGTTGAAAATGAATTCCTTAAGATAAGAATTTGACCTTCACTGATTTAGGGTCAGAAAAGCTATTTTTACGGTTGGAAAATGCGCGAAATTGATTTCCGACATGAAAAATGTTGATAAAACCTCTTTATTTTTAATTTTCCGACTTGGCACCCCCTGATCTAATGCCTCTTACGATATTATCCAAACTTCTGGAAATTTATTGAACAACCTATTCCTTAATAATGCAATAATTGTACAATAATAATAATTTCCTTTATTGATAAATAGGACAAATATAAGATAGTAAAGCAAAAAAGTGCTTGTTTTGAATAATTATTCTAAAAACAAGGAGATCATGAAAGTTCACCCGACGACGACGGCTACGCAAAAAATTGAAGATTTAAAAAATTCATATCTCAGCCAATTCAAAAGAATTTTTCATGGGATCTTTTATATTAATGGACCCATAGGTTAAATATTATTTTCCAAATAAATTTGAGGTAGTACTGCTCCAAGTAATTTTTTCCGGAAATCGATAATTCTCATTTTTCATTAAAAAATTCATAACTTTTTTATTTTAGCGAATTTTGCTTTGGAACCCAGTATGAAAAATTAGTTTAGATCTTGAGCTACAACTTTGTTTTTGACCGTAATTTACAAAAACGCCTCCTTTATTTTCTCCAAAAATCATTAAAAATATAGTCAATTTATATAAACGCCAAATATCAAGCGCGAATAGCGCAGTTGGTTTTGTTTCTAGCCTCTGTACAATAGGTCAAGGGTTCGAATCCCCTATGGGATTTGTGCATCAAAAATTTGATGCACAAAAACAATTTATGAAAAAATGTTCATAGAAAATAAAGGATCATTTTTGCAACTTACGATCAAAAGCAAAGTTGTAGCTCAAGGTCTAAACTAATTTTTAATACTGGCTTCCAAAGCAAAATTCTCTAAAATAAAAAAGTTATGAATTTTTTAATGAAACATGAGAATTACATCGTTTCGGAAAAAATACTTCTTGGAGTACTATCTCAAATTTATACGGAAAATAATATTTAATTTATGGGTCCATTAATAAAAAAAGATCCCATGAAAAAAACTTTTAAATTGGCTGAAATATGAATTTTTTAAACTTTTTGCATAGTCGTCTGACAGAGATTAATAAAAAAAATATATTGTGAGGATTAATAAAAAAATACACAATAATGTCACTCAAAGATCAAAAAAAACTTATTTTTTCAAAAAATTTTCAAAACCACCTTTGTCCTCCCCTTATGGTTTTTTGCACCGATAAAATTTTTTATTGAAATCCGGGGAGTTCGTGCACCTTTGAAAATTTTTTGTACTTATGGTTGTACACGTATGGCTATTATGAAAGAAAGTGGTAAAATAGAACAAAGGTTTTAATAAACATTTTTCATATTCAACCAAAAAGACTCAATTTAAGCCTATAAAATTATAACGACTTGTGTAGAGGAATTTTTTCGGCCGGTATATGCTCCGTTAAAGGATCTAAAAAGAGAATTATTATATCATCTTTTAGGCTGCGTTCAAGCATGTCAAAAAGTGAATAACAAATAAGAAAAATTCGATTTTTTGCCTTGAGATCGTAAATCAATTTCATCGAATTGATCGAAACTCTCTTACCTAAAATAGGAAATTGCTGGCTTAAGCAAGTATAAATAATAGGCCACATCAGTTGTTCCCATCCACTAATTCCCGCTCTTTCTTCAATCTCCTTTTCAATTTCCTGTGGCGACATTTTTCGCAATTTTCGAACCTCGATTAGATCAATTTTATCGAGCAGCCTGTCCATCCAATCACGAATTCTCAATTTCGAGCTTTTCTTCTTTGATTTATCCTTTTCTCGTAAATTCTTTCGGATTTCAGCTCGATTGCGCTGATACTTATCCAATTCTTTGCGATCCAATAGTCCTATTTCGCGAAGCAATGGCTCAAAGAATTCGCTAGCCACGCGATTCAATCCAGTTCCCGCCTAAATTCAATGATTATATTATTAAAACTAATCCTAGCAGTAAAATTCAAAAACCTACCCCTTGTATTTTAGCATGAACATTGTTCGAAATCTCTCCAATCTAAAAAAATAATGTTATTCGTGATAATAAGTGTAAAACTTTTTAGGCTTTTCAAATTTTGTTATATAGCCGTAGCCCCATAAAATCTTACCTGTTTAAGCAATGCACGATTCATCCGCAAATATGCTTTGTTGAACTCATTCTTCTCAAATGCTATACTATTCCTTCTTATTATCCACTTTGGAATTAGCTAAAAAAACTCGAAATTATCTCAAAATCGATTACTCCAAAATCACTTCGGTATTATAGCCAGAATTGTTTTCCACAAAATTCCTGTAGGCTTCATTTTTCCATGATTGAAAATCACTCGACGGCTGATCGTCATCTTCTAGATGTTCTCCCGAGTTCCATCGCTTTCGTTTAGCTGAAGAAGTTTCGGGTGAATTCGAATGAGCACGTTTTCTCGAATTATTAAAGAAAGTACTAGAAATTGGTGGATTGAAGGGCTTTTGCCGATATGCTTGATCCAATCTGAAGAAAATTTTATTTAAAAAAGCGAAAAAACATACGTAATCGTTTGTCTACTACGCGTTTCTTTAATTTGCGAGAATCGGCCTTCCTTCACCGCCGTTGGACCTGCGCGTCTCAAAGCATTCTAAAAATTTATAACAGATAATTTGGGGTTATTCAAGTCTGGGGATATCAATGACGTGAAAAAAAGAAAAGATTGGGTGAGCAATTTTCGATTTCACACCCGATTTTTTCAGTGCTTGAAGAAGATCCATGAAGAAGACCGAGTTCGACGAGCCAATTCTCAAATGCTTCATTTCAAAATTTCAAATTTTTTCCCGTTATTGGGACCGGGTCCCCAGACTTGAACAGTCTAATAAATTTTACTAGTAATTGCTGCATGCCTAATCAATATAATGGAAAACTAAATTACCTGAATGCGCATGTTATGATCAATTAAAGGCACAGTTGTTAGCTAAAAGACAAGAATTAGTTTTCCTAAATGATGTACTCAGGACACCCAGCTATGGAGGAATCATCACTTTGTAGGGGAAAACCCAGGAATGCCAAAAACATTTTTTTGTTTTTAAGCTAAAAATGCTCAGAAAATTATAATTTTTGTAGAAAAAATATAAAATTTTGGACTTTTTTAGTGTAAAATAGGAAATTTTAATCATTTTAAGTGAAAATCCTTATGGGGAATAAGGAAAAATTTCATCGAAAAATGAAGTGTTTGGGTTTACCGAAATCGAACAAAATCCTGGATACGTGCTACTGGATTCGCCTACCTTTCTAACAATTCGAGCGCCTGAGAATGACAAAGATGGCAATAGAAATTTCATCTCTTCTTTAGGAAGTGTTTTATTCGCACGCTTTTCATTAATAGTAGTGCGACGAATGAGAGGAAAAATAAGTGAACGTGTATATTTCTTTACATCCATATTTGCTGTTGAATCCACTCGATTCAAATCTTGATGAATTCTATTATCAATTGGAGACTAAAATTTTTGTTGCAAGTTCCCTTGGTTGCCGCGATATTGGCTAAACTCAGCAAAAAATTTTTTATTTTCTTCCGGAAATTACCCATTTAGGAGTGATTTTATTGCAAAAAATCGATTGCGCGCACTCTAGCAACCTGAAAACCGCAGAAAAATTGTGAAAATTCGTACAACTATGAACAAATATCTCCCCATGCATCCCTGCGTAGTCATTTTGGCGGGAAAATTAACAGGATTTTCCCGCCAAAATACGACCACGAAGGGATGCCTGTAAGAAACTATATAAAATCGTTGCTTTCATGCAACTTCACCGATCATTGTTCGATCAAAAATGGCTATCAATCAATTACCAGATTTCCGATTGAACAATCTCTATGAGAAGATGAGACTTTTGATCGAATTTTCACCATTTTTCTGCGGTTTTCAGGTTGCGGGAGTGTTTAATCGATTTTTCGCATAAAATTACCCCTAAATGGGTAATTTTCGGAAGAAAATTTAAAATTTTTTTGCCGAGTTTAGTCAAAGTTAAGTGGAGACAACCAGGGAAACTTGCTCCAAATTTTTTTTATAATTGCGAACTCATATATTGATTTATTTTTAGTTCAATGAAGAAAATAAAACAAGAAAATTAACTAATCTTGTAGAATATATAAACACCATCCCAAACTACTATTTTTAGAGTTGACTTCTTACCCGATATTAAAATAAATACCTTAGTTTTTCGACGATTACCCAAAGAAATAGTCTGTGTGAGTGGAAATCCTTCGTTAATCCTATAACTACTGAAATCATTTCTTATAGGCTGCTCCGAATTGATCTTTTTCACTAATTCAACAACAACATCTGGAGATGAATAAGACGATGGTCGATCTCCAGCTGTATCTAAATTTAAAAAGGTTGGGAAAAGCGGCATAGACTCAAATGAAACGAAGAGGATGAAACGACATAATGGAATTGCCAAATTTGTAAATCCTTTTTAATCATTTTAATAGTTTACTAAAATGGAGCAAAATTTATAAATAGTTTTTTCTCATAGAGATCTTAGAAGCACACTTTTTGGGACACTGTAAAAAATATGTTTAAAAACCTTTAAAATTAGGTTGTCCAATTTCGGCATAACTTTGATTCATTGTAGACCAATTCTCTGTATTAGTTTGAGTAAATCTACTTGGACCCTGCTGATTTGAACTAAACAGGGATTGTCCACCAGTTTCGGCATAAATTATTTGATTCATTTTAGACCAATTTTCCGCAATAGTCTGAGTAAATCTACTTGGATCCTGCTGATTTGAGCTAAAAAATCGGTGTAAATGCTTTGAAACAAAAAAAAGCTGTAACAGAAAATTATAAAATTTATGTCTAGGATATGAATGTTTTTCAAACAGCATAAAATTATGCCATCGATTGTCCCTATTGATTCAGGGAAATTCGTGGATGTATTGACGCAAAAATGAACTAAAATTCGAATTTTTGCTGGAAAAGCGACTATCTAGGGGTTTTCCTAGACACGAAATCGATTGTGTGCATTTTCGAAGCATAAAAAATTTTCAGTGATTTAAGCGATTTTCGTTATGAAATCTTTTTAGGAGGCATACTAAAAAGATTTCTCGTATAGGAGCAACTTCTAGTTTCGCGCCAATACACCCACGATTTTTCCTGAATCAGAGTAAAGAAAGGTTTTTCACTCTTCGGGAATACGCGCAATCGATTCCCCCACATAAAATTACCCCAGGGATGCCAAGAACATTTGTTCAAAATCAGAAAATCTGACTTCAAAAATCAGATTTTAGGGGCAAAAATCAGCAAAATGCTAATTTTCCATTATATTTCTTAGAAATTTGACAAAATTTCGCATCTCAAAAATCAGATTTTGCCAGATTTGACATCTCAAAATCAGCACTTTTCTGAAAAATCACCAGACTTAGCACCCCTGTTTTAGCTTCTTGAGGCAAATTTTCTAAAGCCCTTACTTGGACAGTGATACGGCATCTTTAAAAGCAATTACCAGCTTTTCGTACGCTTCCAACAAAAGTCTTCGTTTAATTTGTTCTTTTTTCAAACGAGTTCTTAGCAATTCATTTTCTTCTTTAACGCTTTTACACTCGAAACAATGTGATTCGTTATCAAAATTAAGCCCTCGGTTCATTTTACATCCTAAATTTGTTAAGTTTTAAAATGCTACAGGAGGTGAAGAAGTCCTGGCAAAGGATGTACGAAGTCCTGACATAGGATGCAAAAAGGCCTGACATAAGTTGGTACGAAATACTGACACAACGTGCAAAAAGTTTCTGTCCGTTTAGCAGAAGCCGGTTATATAGAAATCTCAAAAGTAAGATATTTGACATAAACTATGTATGCTAAAACGGGCAGAACTTTTTGCACATTATGTCAGTATTTCGTGCCAACTTGTATCAGGACTTTTTGCATTCCATTTCAGGACTTCATACATCCTTTGCCAGGACTTCTCCGCCCCTTATACATTTCTACGACAGATCAAAAATTGAAGAAAAACTAAAAATTTATATACAAGTTGCTATGCAGCATAAAAACAAAAAATAGGTAATTTTACGTTTAAGAAAATCACGAATTTTTCTATTTTTAACTGATTCATCGAAAAGGAAAATTAATTTGAATTACACTGCTCCAAATAAATACAAGGGAGGGGGCAAAAGCCCTCGCCAAGGAATATTGATTGTTATAGCGCTATAACAATCAATATCCCTTGGCGAGAACTTTTGCCCCCTTGGCGAGGACTTTTTGCCCCTTAAGCAAGGATATACCGCCCCTTACGCGAGGACTTTTGTACCCCCTGTATAAAACTATATAAAATTTAACCTAAAATTACAAAGTACAGTCAAACCACTAACTAATTCCCCGGGAGGGGGGGGGCTTAGTGAAGGGTTTGAGTATAAAAATCTATAAATCGATTGTTTTTTCGACAAGCAACAGCTTCCGTGAAATGACATAAGAGAAGATATGTTTTTTAGATAAGAAAAATGTTCATCGACATAAATAGCGAACATAAGCTAGTTGATTCATACCAAAGAAACTTAAAAAATCATTATAAGCTAATTGTGAACCGACACAATATTCCGGGGGGGGGGAGAAATCAGTGTGATGCGAAGGCCGAACCGATTGCGATCGACATAATGGTATGTGTTATGCGAATTTCGTGGCTACTATAAAAGGCGATGAAAAGTTGAAAGATTTACCGTTTTGATTCAAACCAAAGAATTAAGCATAAATTGGAACAGCGAAGAAATTTCATTTGTAACACAATGGGAAGCTGCTTATGTAAGGTGCGCCTGTCGTTTTCTTAGATCCTTGTCATTCACTCTTTTTAGAAGAAGAGAGGAAAGGGTGAACACAAGTCGAACGCGATCAATTCCAAACCAGGACCGAGTTCAGAAACAGATGTAAGATTTCTTGAAGGCACAATACCCGTGGTGCCAGAAGAACCGAAGAAAGTTGGCGATGTTGCGGAAGCTAAGACAGACGTGGAAAAACAACCCGAAGTGCAGGAGAAAGCCGCAGACCGTGTAGGGCTGGCACAAGTATCATCAGATCGATTCGTGTACGATGAGAGGCCAGACGACGAAGTTGCTAAGGCCATGGTAGAATTCGCCAACGAGATCGCCAAAAAGAGTAGACTATTTTACTTGTAGATTCATGCGGGAGTAGATCACGTCTTTCTTCAATTGCTATTTCATTCTTCTACTTTTATTTTCACCCTTTCTATTTCTTTCATTCTTCAACTTCTATTTCATTTTTTCAGGTATAAAGGGACTGAAGAAAGAATTTGCGAAAATCAGAATTCCCAAACCACTTCCGCACAACGCATTCGACGAGAATAAGGAGAAGAACCGGTACTCTAGCATCCCATGCTTCGATACGAACCGCGTTGTCCTTCAATATCAAGTGCCACCTGAGTCAGACTATATCCATGCTAACCGCATCGAATCGAAGATCGTCCAACTGAAAAACCAATTCATCTGCACCCAGGTTAGTTTTTGTTCAAAGTGCTATAACACCTCATTTAGGCGCCCACTGAGAAAACCGCAGCAGACTTTTGGTGAATGGTATGGCAAGAGAGACCGAAGTACATAATAATGCTATGCAGCTTCGTCGAAAATGGCAAGATGAAGTGTGTTCCTTATTGGCCAGACACCCACGGCGAGTCGAAGCAGTATGGAACCCTGAAGTTGATCAACTATGGCGAAGATGAAAATGACAGCGAGACGGTGAGGCTTTTGTAACTTTGACGGTATTGAAAATATCCATTTGTAGGCTTTCGACATAAAGTTAATCAAAGTGCGCAGAGAAGAAGAATCCTTTTTTGTCAAGCATTGTTGCTTCTCAGACTGGCCAGAATTGGGTGTTCCAAAAAGTGCGCTTGGTCTATGGCGAATTCTACGCAAAATTGACATGGAAAATGGAACCGCTATCATCCACTGCTCCGCAGGTTAATACCTTCTGGATGGTTTTACTATATGTTTTTAGGCGTTGGTCGTACTGGCGTCCTAATGGCAGGCGAAATCTTCAAGAAGTCACTAGAAACTGGAAAGATCGTAAAGGTAAGCGCCCTTGGTGTTTTTACTTTCTAACCAACGAATTCAGATGCCCGATGTTATCAATGAACTGCGTACCCAACGTCACGGTCTAGTCCAATCGCCCGGTCAATACATCTACCTCCATTTTGCCCTCTGCACGTACGTGGAAATGTGTCTCGCCGATAAGCCCCAAGCATCTCGCACAGTGGAACGACTGCGACGGTTCTTCGCCAAGTACAAAAAATTCGGGATGAATGAAGAGATCGAGGATCAGAAGCGAGCGAAAAAGAAGAAGAGACTTCGCAACGAGACACCACGCGACAAGGATTAGAACCAAGAAGCTCCTTTGAAGCTTTTATGTTACCGGATTATTATACCATAAATTGTATTTGTGTGCATTGTATAATTATAATGAAATAAAATTTTTACTCTTTTTGTTTACATTCTTTAGAAGAAGAGACACAAGTCGAATGTGATCAAATCCAAACCAGGCCCGAGTTCAAAAACGGCATTTACATTCTTTGAGACTTTGGAAGTAAAAAATTGTTGCCCAAAGCGACACATTTTCGTGATTCAATTTTTTGAGTCAAAATCGATAAACGTGCCGACCTCTATTTATAGTATAACAATTTTTTCCAGTGTTTATAATTGTGTCGCGCGATGGCCTGTTGCGTCTCATGGCTATATATATAATATAGAAAAAGTCCCTGAACATTAAAAAAAGAACCTAAGCCATAACAATAAGTAAAAGAACAAAGTTTTGTCGCTTACACTTTGATTTCAGCTAACAAAGTGACTCAATACAAAAAAAACGCCACTCCAAGCGTCCATTCAAGCTATTGCTAACAAATTTGAAATTCCCGCAAAAACATTAACACATTTTTGGCGTCAACTCAAAGGGCTAATCACCCGCAGCGCGCGGCGACTTCGAAAAATGTACCAAAAACGGAACTGTACAAATTTTTGAAATTCATAAGCGATGAATCATGATTTTTTTAAAATAAAAATTTGGAGCTACTTTGACCCTTATACCCCTGATGGAACATGGTCTAAAATCGAAAAATTTTATTTTTCGAAATTTTCTCAAAAAATCAAACTATTAGGGGTAATTTTATGCGAGAAACACGTTTGCGATGTTATATTTTTTACATATTTTATATATCATAAAATGCCCAAAATTCAATTTTCTCGAATGTGGAAGCATTTTTACGCAAAAATAACATCGCCAATATGTTTCCCACATAAAATAACCCCTAATAGGATCATTTTTGAGAAAATTTCGGAAAATAAAATTTTTCGATTTTAGACTATGTTCAGGGATATAAGAGCCGAAGTAGCTCCAAAAAGTTTACTACATTTTTAGGGTAGTCCCCTCAATATGCCAATAATTGAAAGATTCAAAAACTTTTTTCGAGGACAACCAGCAGGTCCAGAAAAAAGGTCACTTCCACAGATTATCGAATACGATGTGAACTCCAAAGAATTTTGGGATGTTCTAGGGGAAATTGGTGATGGTGCTTTTGGAAAGGTCGAAAAAGTTATTTCTAAGAGTACTCAACAGATAGCCGCTGCTAAAGTGAGATAATTTTTTGTTACAAATCATTAAAAAAAAATTTAGTGCATTGAAATTGAAGAGGGAGAAAATCTAGAAGATTTTCTAGTCGAGATTGAAATTCTTACTTCATGTAGGCATGAGAATGTTGTCGGCTTAATTGCTTGTTATTATTTTGAAAATAAACTCAGTGTAAGATTTTGAGCCGTATGCACAACTGACGCTAAAGCTAGCGATAGCGCTAAAAGCTGGTACGAGAATTTTTAGGTGCGACTTTCAATTATTAGGGCGTGTCTAAAAAAGAGCATAAAAATTTGTTCATTAGCTGCAGCTAATATGTACAACTGCAACTATTAGGGTCGCCACAAGCACGGCACAAGCTATCGTACGAAGTCATCGTACGATCGTAAAATTAACGTAAGGGTACGAC
>JAQGCP010001908.1:0-11376 GCA_034699885.1 Acrobeloides thornei | reverse complement strand
TGCAAGCTAGGCTCCATGATTGGCGACAAAGTTAGCAATGCACCAAGAAATGTTCATAACGATATGTCGTTCTACTTTATCTATTTTAATCCAGATAGCTTGAGTTTGAAGACAAATTTTTCTTCGCCTTATTCAACTTCAAGTTCAACAAATGTGCCATTGCCCCCAAAAAGTATCTATAAGTAAGTTTGAAAGATACAATGGAAAATATATAACGCATTTCCTGCCAAGAGAAAAAAGTCGATACCCAGGGTGAAGTGGCGAAAAACGCTTCCTTGATTCAGGAAAGGCATATTTTACATTGAAACGAAAAGTTGCAAAAATGCGATTTTTTGCCTAAAAACGAACAAAATGACACCAAAATTATCCAAATTAAAAATTATTGTGGATTATTGAAACGAAAATTCTGATTCGTGTTTTCGTTTCAATAACTCAAAACAATACTGAAATTGGATAATTTTGGTGTCATTTTGTTCGTCTCATTTAGCTATAAAATATTGCTACAATGTTCATTTTATGAAAATTTAAAAATTGATGCAAAAATCGATTTAAAAATTCAAAAACGCTTGTGTATTACAACGAAGACATGACCAATTTCGAACGCAATTATCTCGAAAATTACAACGACTCAGAACATGCCGTAAAAACAAAAAATGCTCCATTTGTCATGATCTTTCCTAATATATCATTTTTTCATATGGCTGTAAATTACTAGACTGGTCTATGCTAGAAATAACTTTGAAACCTCATAATTGTTCAAAATTACACGCTGTTTTTCCGCATCTTTGAGCATTTATTCTCGTCCCGTAAAAAGCCTATATTTTAATCTTAAAAATGAAATATTTATAGTAATTTTGTTCTCCTCGAGACCTATTATTTTCCATGTCGTTTTTTGAACTTAGCGGATTCTTTCTATGAAAAGTCGGCGAAATCGATGCTGGTTTGCCTATGTGTAGGAGCAAAGGACAAGACGACGACACAAACTCGGCGTTTAAAAAAATGTCACATAGCGTTTTTTGCCAATTGTTACTCTTAAATAGCTCGAACATGTAACACTTTGAGCTTCCTTTTCTGGGAGTTTATGTCGGCTATTAGGAGCGTGTAGATTACGTAGAATTTATTTTTTGAGAAAAATTTATGTGCCTAGGTATAAAATTTTTAGTTCTAGGTAACAAAAAACTAAGATAGCCCTTTTTGATGACCTAACTTTTAGAAGTTTGCAATTTGTCACCACAAAAAAATTTTTTTGGAGCTACTACGCAATAGGAGGGGGGTCACCCACGTGAAAAATTTTTTCCGGAAATGATCCCTCTAGGGATAAAAACATGCGGGAATCCGAATCTGATATTTTCAGCGCGAAAAAACGCTTTCCTGATCCAGGAAAGGCTTGTGTATTGAAGCGAAAGCCGCATGAATGCGATTTTGTGACTTTTTGCTTCAATACACAGACCTTCCCTGAATCAGGGAAGCGTTTTTTCGCTTCGAAAATATCAAATTTGTTCCCCTGCATGTTTTTACTCCTAGAAGGTCATTTCTAGAAAAAAATTTTCAAAATTTTTTCACGTGATGGCCCTCTATCGTGTAGTAGTTCCTTTTTTTCGTTCTCAAATTCTCATATAACAAAATTGTCATGGGGCATTACTAGTTGTAAACTCAAAAAATTCGATCTATTTCTTTCCTTTTTACTCCAAAATCGACTTAAAGTGCAAAACGCGACATGACTTCTAATTAGCCGCGTTGACGGCCATCTTTTCTCTTCTGTTTTGGTTTTCATCTAGCTTCAAAGAAACTTATTTATCTTCTATTTGATCCTGGAGTTAACTCTTTCATCTAAGTCTGGTTCTTATTAGTCCTTTTATGCCTTGAAATCGATAAAAAATGTTTCTTTTATGCCAAAAAATGGCTTTTCAAGTGGTTTTTTACCATTCATCTTATTTTTTGATAGTCAAAATTTTGGAAATTTTCACATTTTAGCCTTAAAATTTCTTTATCTAGCTTTTTTCATTATAAAAGATTTATGATTTCCTGTTGCTAAGTGCATTTTTAATGATTCCTATTGATTCTAAGGAAAATAAAAGATGAGAAAGTGAAGAGTATGTTCTTTTTTTTGGTTTTTCGGAAATGTCGAGTTGCGGATTTTTGAAGATTCAAATTTAATCAATTTTCGTTTCAATATTCAAACTATATTGCAGTTCAGGCAATTTTTGTGAAAGTTTTCATCCAATTTGATCATCAACTTCAACACCTATGGGCTTCGCGCTGCAATTGCCAAATCCGGTGATCTTGGTCTTAAAAAATTCGTCATTAACTATATTTTGATGAAATAGAACGATTTTCTCGATCAACTTTCAAAAAAGCCCCTAAAAATGGCATCGACAAATGTTATAAATTTTGTAACCTTTCTATTTCATCAAAATATGGTTAATTAACGAATTTTGACCTTGATTCAGGGAAATAAGAGTGTGTATTGGAGCGAAAATCCAACATATACTAATTTCTCTGAATCAGCTTCAAGCTTCGAGAACGCGCACAATCAATTCCCCGCATGAAATTACCCCCAGAAATATGATTTTGAGGAAGAAATTTCAAAAATTTTCGATTTTCGCTTCAATACACCCATCTATTTCCCTGGATCAGAATCAAAGAAGCATTTTCACGCTTCGGGAATGCGCGCAATTAATTTTTCGCATGATTTTACCCTTAATAGGGTCGTTTTTGTGAAAAAATTTTTCGAGATGTGGCTACAGAGTACAAGGTACACCCCCTTTTAAGCTTCTTTTTAGCATAGACTCGAATGAAACGAAATAAAAGGCTTGAAATGATATGAATGATCAATCAAATAAAATGATATGAATGAAACGATCAAATAAAGCGAAACGAATGAAACGATTTGCCTGAAACTGATTTATAAGAATCAAAACAATTGGGGTTTGAATTTGTCTGAATATTGACACGAAAACCCTGAATTTCGTTTCGTTCCATTATGTCGTTTCATTCCATTCTCTTCATTCCATTAGAGCCTATGCCAACTTTTTCCCGAATGGACTGAGCTCTAAAAAATTGTTAACTTATATAACAGCATGAGAACAAGTGTGGCAATTGAAGAAACTATACACGTGAATATTGTGGTACCATTTTTATTTAAAAAAACCTTATCAATAAATCACTTTTGACTTGAAACGTTCACTAATTTACGAAATCCTAATTTAAGTCTTTAAACGTGTAAGAGAAGATATAAAATTTTATATAGGAAAATTATTGAAAAATTTTAAGAAAAACGTATAAATAAACACAATTGCAACTTTAAAGCAGAACTCAGAGTACGGGAGTGCATAATACGAAAAGAGCTTCGACGCTTGGAAAGACGAATGAGGACATACGCCCAGCCAGTTGGTTTCGTGCTCAATGATCGCACAGAATGGCAGCATATCACGCCATTTTCGACTACATACTCCAGTCAGACAGTTAAAAAGACTATAGGCGTTTTTTCGAATTGATCATTCTTTGATTGACTATATAAGACTTTTTTATTTTGAAAATTTCAACAATGAAGATTTAACACATAAACAAAAAGTTGAGGCCATCGAAAACTTTATTTGATTTTTTCAAAACAAACAATTGAAGCAATGAAACAAAAATTTTAAAGGACCAGTGGAAAAAAAGTTGCCATTTTTGTTGATATTCGTAAAGTTCACGAGAAAAACATGGATCAGAATTTTCGGCCTAGGCTTATGGCTAGGCTTAGATCTAAGTATAGGTTTAGGCTTAAGCCTAGGCTTAGGCCTAAGCCCAAGTCTAAGCCTAAGCCTAAGCCTAAGCCTAAGCCTAGGCTTAGGCCTATGGCTAGGCTTAAACCGAAAATTCTGATTCATATTTTCGTTTCAATAATCGATGCAAAAATCAATTCAAAAAATTGTGTACTACAACGAAAACATGTAATTGAAATTTTCAAACGCAATTTTTATCGAAAACTACAACGATTCAGAGCATATCGTAAAAACAAAAAATGCTCCATTTTTCATGAACTTTCTGAATATATACCTTTTCATGGTCCTTTTTAAGTTTTATTTGGCTCAACAATGGATAACGTCCCTATCAGACTAGAAATATCAACAAGCCTATTTTCCGAAAAATTCATTAATTTGAACAACTCTTCATCGGTTTTAGGAATATTCTTCTCAAGATACGTCCACAATGCGAGCGTTTGGAGGTAGTAAGGATGCTAAAAGATATTGTGAAAAAAACATACTTTTCTACAAAGTGTCCCCAAAAAAGATCGGATTTTTGAGCATTTTTTCAAATTTTCGCTTCAATACACACATCTCTTCCCTGGGTTAAGGAAGCGTTTTTTTCAAGGTTCGGCAAAGCACATTGACTCCTCGCTTCCCTGACCCTGTATTAGCATATTTTCGCTTCAATATACATATCTCTTCCCTGAATCAGGGCCAAGATTTCTGTGCGATTCCTCGCATAGAAAAACACCTATAGGGTTATTTTGGTGAGAATTTAAAAACTTGAAAATTTTCAAAAATCCGATTTTTTTGGGACACCCTGAGAAAATTTTTTCTACCTCCATGCCAAAACAAATCTCAAAAATGCACATTGCATCATATGCATAGGGTACTGCTGCAATTCGATCTTTTTGCTCGATCAACGCTTTAACAATATGCAGAAGTTGAAAGCCATTATGCCGATCCATATTTGGGAAAATCATCCTGTAATTTTCGTAGACCAACTTCTGCATCTCAGGTATATTTTCCTATAAAATTCGGAGATTAACACCAAAAAATGGGGAGCTCTTTCCCCTTGAGGAGACGCAATCAACAGGATTCTAAAAACTGATACTTTTTTGAAATAATTTTATGGAAAAATATCCTCTAAAGGCTTTGGCCTAGGCTTAAGCTTAGGCTTAACCTTAGACTTAAGTCTAGGCCTAAGCTTAAGCCTAAGCCTTTAGAAAATATTTTTCCATAAAATTTTCCACAAAAAGTATCAGTTTTTGGAATCCTGTTGATTGCGTCTCCCCAGGGGGAAGAGCTCCAAAAATGGTTTAAAAAAACTTACTATAGATTCTAGTTTACCCGTTATGTGAAAGATTGCCGTTTTCAACCGACATAGGTAAATGTTTTTCTGGTGAAGGATCTGTCCTGCCGAATCTAGCAACGTTTTGAGCACTTCCACATCGGAAGTGAGGGAATAACTGGCTGGTAAGCTAAGCATCATTTCTTGGCCTTTCTTCACGTAATCTTCGTCGGCAATGGTCTTGCATCTAGCACAGGAAATCATCATGGGCTCGGCCGTTTCCGAAGTGACCAACGGCTCATCACACGTGGAATTGGTGCATTTTAAGCTGGTTAGCAAATCATCCGAATGATCGGTGCAACGATCACAAGCGCACGTGAAGTACCACTTGCTTTGGAGTTCTTTATGGCGTTGATACCTAAGTTTTTTAAAGTTTCGATTGCACGTATTCGCGAAGCTTGAAAACACTTCCCTGAATCAGGGAATCGGAGTGTGTGTATTGAAGCGAAAATTGAAAATTTTATATTTTTTGCTTGAAAATGACTTTCTGAGGGTAAATTTATGCGGGGAAAAATCGAAAAATTCGCTAAAATTGAAAAATTGACACCCTATATTCAACTAACCTCGATCTACCAACATCAATATAACTAATAAAGCTAGTCTTAAAGTTAAATGGATCGGTGTCTGGAGTCAACGGTCTTAAAAAAACTACAAAGCCATCAAAAACCATCGAACAGTTTGGCCGACAACAGTGATCATAGGCGGAAACACCCAAATCCAGCGAGATTCCAATCTCTTCACCGGCATTTGTGTGAATACTATAAAGTTTTTTTTGTTGAAATTAGCTTATATTAACACCTATGACTATTGATGGTAGATCTGCAATAGATATCAAAGAATTTGTCCTCGTCTATCATTTCTTCTTTTCGAAAGGCCTTCATTTTGCCCAGGATTTTCTGGAAAAAGGCATAGCGGGCTTCATCAGCGCGAAGTTCTTCTTGATGTCCCATTAGGTCGGTCCATTTGCGGTGCTTTTCCCAGCCAAATTTGTCTCCATGTTCTTCTAGGAACAGGACCTAAACACGGTTTGAGAGACTCCAAAATAGGTTAGGCTTAAGCCAAAGCTCAAGCTTAAGCCAAAGCTTAAGCCTAAGCCTAAGCTTAAGCCTAAGCTTAAGTCTAAGCTTAAGTCTAAGCTTAAGCTTAAGCCTAAGCCTAAGCCTAAGCCCAAGCCTAAGCACTAAGCCTAAGCCTATTTTTAAAATATAGCCTATTAGATACCTTGTCGATAATACGACTCATAAACAAAACTTCTGTTAATGGCAGTTGTGGGAAGACCGCCTTCAACCTTCTGCATTCGGTTCGATGCATTTTCCAAGCTAACTTTTGACAATCTTTACTGCAATAACGGGCAAACGAACAAGAACCACAAGTGAGTAATTTGGCACCATTCGGCGGTCTGCGCATACAATGCGAGCAGAATTTGTCAACTTTAAAGTTATTCACAAGGTGAACAAAAGGAGCATCGAATTTTCGAGCACGTTCATAAGTTGTGGTGGCGGCTCCATTCGGAGCACTTTCATGGGCTGGTGCCATTTTGAAATAGAATTAACTAAAAATTCCTACTTAAAAAAGCATACAAACTTTTTTCAATATAATCCAAAAATATACAAAAAATCAAATTCCACATGGCTCCTGACAAAAATACGACTTTTACTTTTCATCAACCGGAATAGAAAAGCTCGACTTGAGGTTTACAACGCCACGTTCTAGTCAAGTGGTGTGGGATGAGAGAAAGTAAGGCTAGCGCAGCTGATGATGAGGCGATCTCGTTTGATCGCATTTCTGCAGAAATATTGACTGTGTTACACTTATCCCAGTTTATCCAGTGTTCTTGATTTTTTGCTCAGTACAATCGAAACAAAACTCGTATGTAAAAATTATATATTCGGGAAATTCATGAAAAATCGAGCATTTTTTGTTTTTACGGCCTCTTCTGAATCATTATAATTTTTGAATTGTGTTTGAAATTTTGAATTTCTGTACATGTTTTCGTTGTAATACACAAACTTTTTTGAATTTTGCCTGAAATCAAATTTTTTCTCAAAATCGAAGCAAAATTTGAACAAAAATTCGATTTTTATATTCGAAAAATTCATGAAAAATGAAGTATTTTTTCTTTTTACTGTATGTTCTGGATCGTTGTAATTTTTTAGATAATTGAGTTTGAAGTTGGCGATTTTTGAAATCTGTGTATTACAACGAAAACAAGAACTCATTGAAAATTCGTCCCTGAATCAATATGTTGTGTATTGACGCGAAGTAAAAAAATTTCGTTTTTCATCGAAAGGGGCACAAAAAAGGAACAAGAATGGGACGATGAAGAGAATTACAAGCACAAGTTTCGTCCCGTTCTTGGTCGTTCCGTTCATGTGTTGTTTGAATGATCGTTCCATTCCGTTCTTGTCTATGCCGAATTTTCACTGCGTTCATGTTTTCGTTGTAATACACAGATTTCAAAAATCGCCAACTTTAAACGCAATTATTTCGGCAACGTTAACGATTCAGATGTTACCGTAAAAAAAAATGCTTCATTTTTCATGAACGTTCCGAAAACTTTTTCATAGTGTTTTTTTTCCGAGTTAACTGGTCAAATTAATTTCAAAATTTATTCAATAATAAAAATAGCCCGTAATATACAAGATTAGATAAAGCATAGGAATGAGTTTATTCAACCTTCTTGGCCTTTCCTGGATGACGTTTGGCAATGTAGGCGTTGTAGAAGAACTGTCCGAACAAGTATAAGTAACTCAAGTACATCAAACCTCCAATTCCGAGCACGTTCCAGCTAAACAAAAAAAGAATTTAAAAATTTTACGATTTAAAAAAAATACCTAGCAGCACAGCTTGGTATGGAGTTAGTAGTCTTGATGATGACCAAATGGGCAAAAATGTAACAACTTATGACGAATTGAATAATTTGAATGGTAGTAATGAATTTGGCGACTGGTTTGGGGGTATTGATATGGAGGGCACGGATTCCAAAGTAGCTAAAAAAAGGAGTGTTAAAGTAGCTAAAAAGGAATGTCGTTCAGAAAGCTTTTGGGCCTAAGCCAACTACGAATTTTACATTTTTTAAAAAGAGGGAACGAAGGAAAAACTTACCAATACATGACAGTATGTACAGTGAGGTTAAGGGCCAAACTCCAGCGGCACCAAGCCTGGGTTTCGGCGTATGTGATTTGTGCATAAAGGAAGGTCAACGCATGATGGTACCAATGCATCTAAAATTTTAGGCTTATTAATACTTAGGATAACGTTGGAGTATAGAATAAGGTAATGGGAAGATTTTGCACAAATTTTTCCCAAAAAACTTACAAAAATAACTGGTCTTTTTCTCACAATCAAAAACAGTGTATCACCAAGTTCGGGCGCCTTACTCATGACGAACATCCAGCCCCTAAAATTTGAAATTAAACTCTTCAATTTTGGAGTTCAAAACGAACCAATAACCAGTATATGGATCAGTATAATAATTTGCATTTGTACAATAAGACGGCACAAAGCCCATATTTTTAAGCACAGAAAATAATTCTGGGATCAACCTATAGGCCGCAAATCCAGAAAAGATTGAGAACATGAAATTCCAGCCAGCTAATGTATACTAAAAATCCAGATTTGTATATCTTGTAAAGCATGGAGCGCAAAAAACAGAAAAGGGTAGGACAATTTTCATGAAAATTTAGGCTTAGGCTTAGTTTGGGCTTAGGCTTAGGCTTAATCTTAGACTTGGGCTTAGGCTTGGGCTTGGGCTTGGGCTTGGGCTTGGACTTAGGCTTAAACTTAGGCTTGGGCTTAGGCTTGGGCTTGGGCTTGGACTTAGGCTTAAACTTAGGCTTGGGCTTAATCTTAGGCTTGCCCTTTTCGGTTTTTTTGTGTGCCGTAAAAGAGTCTTAATAACTTACGTCCATTGCTTTTCCATCTAAGGGCTTTAGCCTAGCCATGATTTTTTGTCCAAAATATACCATAAGTAAATAACCAACGGTAATCTGAAAGTTGACTAATGCTAGAAGGTTTTTGGCTTACTTTAAATGAAGTCGGCACCCAATGGTCCATAAAACTTATGGTCCTATCCAAATCCCAATCTTTAGCAAAAAGGACATCGGACATACTCACATATGACGTCACGTTCGCCATTTTTGTGTTACTATAAGATTATATTCTTTATTTATTATTAAATAGGAAGTATGAAAATTATTTCACGAAAAAATTGAAAAAATGAATAAAGTCAGATGCCTGTGTAAACGCTTTACTAATCTTTTATTAGTCTATTTTCGCTTCAATACACTAACCCTGAATCAGGATCAGGGAAGCATTTTCAAGGTTCGGAAATGCGCACAATCGATTTAGTGCATCGAAAAAACCCCCTATAGGGTTATTTTGATAAAAAATTTAAAAACTTGAAAATTTGTCGAAAAAATTGCGCAAAAATCCCAAAATTTTCGCACTCAAAATTCTCTTCTCATCATTTAATTTTCCACTTTTATCAACTCCCCCGTTTTTAAAATATTCTTTTTATCAACTTCTTTGATCAAAAGTAACCGGCTTGAAAAGTTAAGTATAATTAAACTCTGATAAAATATAGGTAAGCTTTTTACACACAGGGTGTCCCAAAAAAATGGAATTTCTGCTAGTAACCTCTTAATAACGTTTAAGATTATAAAATAAATAAATAAACTTGTTGTCGAAGCCCGCAGAATGGACCAAGAATTTGATTTCGATTAGAATGCGCATCTTAAAGCCACAGCTGTCCTTTATAAGTATAAGTCTCCTCCTGTTCTTACATCGCACGTCAAAAAATGCTCACCCCATAATCTTATCAACATCAGCCGGTCTTGCCCATTACCTAACACACAGAATTTTAGTAAATTTGACAATGCAGTGAAGCCATTCAAAAAAGGGTCTCAATGACTAACTAGAATTGTTCGTTCTCTGTGCTGCGGTAATAGGAAAACGAAAAAGGGGAAAGGATCGATCTTGTTTGCCAATGATCAGACCATCGCTTGTTCACACGGTTGTTCACATGCAAAAGCTGGTGTATATAAAGTTGTTATAAAAGTGAACAGTGACTTTTGGTCAAGGATGTTTTTTGCACTTGATGGAAATTGACCTTCACATATGTTTTTGCAGACTTGTGTAAAACTCTTTTGTACAGATTCATAATACAAGAGCAAAAAAGCGTTTGATTTGTTAATATTCAGAAAACAGTTGCACAAACCCCGGTCGAAAATTTTCGTTTTATGACCCATCCCCCCCCGCAGATTGGCGACCTTTTTTTAATTGTCATCGGCCCGGGGACCGATGACCTATCCCCCTCCGCCCCGTGACACATGGACTACTCTCCGGTAAAATTTTACATGGGTTGTGCAACTGTGTTCGGAAAGTTCATGAAAAATGGAGCATTTTTTGTTTTTACGGCATGTTCTGAATCGTTGTAGTTTTTGAGAAAATTGCGTTAGAAAATTTGAATTTGTTACAAGCTCTTCGTTGTAATACACAAACCTTTTTGAATTCTTTGCGGAAAAATCGAGTTTTAAATTTTCATAACATGAACTTTGTAGTAATTTTTTATAGCTAAATGAGATGAACAAAATGAGACAAAAATTATCCAAATTGAAATTTGTTTTGGATTATTGAAACGAAAACATGATTAATTTTTTTAATTTTTCAATTTTTACGATTTTTTTGAAATTTTCAACTTTTGACGAATTTTTGAAGATTTTTGCAATTTTTACGAATTTTTCAATTTTACAAATTTTTTTCGAGCTACCCACGTGAAAATTTATTGGAAGTAACCCCCTTCAGGGGTAAAAACATGCGGGGAATCCGACTTTGACATTTTCGAAGCGAAAAAACATTTTCCTGATTCAGGGAAGGCGTATTGTATATTGAAGCGAAAAGTCGCAAAAATGCGATTTTTGCCTAAAAACAAATTTTCGCGTCGATATACAGCTTTTCTTAAACTCGAGAAATTTTATAAATTTCAAATTCGGATTCCCCGTACATTTTTATCCCAAAAGGGGTCGTGTTTAGGCAAAAATCGTATTTTAGCGACTTTTCGCTTCAATACACAATACGTGAATCAGGGAAGCGTTTTTTCGCTTCGAAAATGTCAAATTCGTATTCCGCGTGTTTTTCCCACAGAGGGTCATTTCCAGAATTTTTTTGGAAACACATAAATAAAATTTTTTGTGGAAGTGAAAAATTAATTTTTCTATTTCCTTTTATGGATTTTTGGAGACAATTCAAACGTCTCTATGTTGACAAAAATCCGACAAACAAAAAAAAGTTGAA
>JAQGCP010001907.1:0-11380 GCA_034699885.1 Acrobeloides thornei | reverse complement strand
GAACGATCAGTCATGACTTTATCAGAAAATGCTTTTTTCATATCTTCCAGAATTTCTTTGTGGGATTTTCCAAGTTTCAATAACGTCTGAATCGCAGCCCTTTGCTTTTTCCGATCATGCTGCTTTGATTCTATAAAATTCGTTATATGTTCTCACTAAAACATAGGAAACTAGATGAATGTAGGATAAATAGAAACGAAAAATTCGTAACGCAGACAAAATTAAACAATTTTTTGTTTTTACGTTTCGAGTTATCCTACATCCAACTAGATCACTCAAAATTTGGTTTAAAGTGATATGGTTCAAACAAAAATCCTATAGAGAATGAAAATATCTTATCTGAAATTGATTCATCTTCTCGTTCATGCTGACTTTTTGTTGACTTCATGTTAACATCGGTTGATTCGTGTTGACTTTCAGCACCGGTTGATTCGTGTTGACTTTCATCACCGGTTGGCATCATTAATCGATCTAAAAATCAGAATTTTCATAAAAATTAAATAAATCTTGCCTGAACGCGATAATTTTTCAACATAATCCTGAAAATCAAATTCGTTGCCGAGCTCTTCCAATTTCTGCTTTTCAATTTCTGAACTATACTCTTCATCATCGGCTGAACTCAAGCTATCAGAGAACCCACTGCTCTCAAAAAGATTCGATTTCGAGCTTGACATCTTAAAAAGAATTAAGTTTTTTTATATAAAATGGTCAAAAAAGATAACAGTAAAAACTGATTAAAAATGTTAGTTTTTGCAATGTATGTTAGTTTTTGCAATAATGTTAGTTTTTGCAATGTAAAAAATGATTAAAATCGATTTCAGAAAAATTCCTGGTCAAACATTATGGAGGCTTGAAACGTTGATCTGTTAAAAAATTTTTTATTTTTATGATTATTTTCTTCTTGTCGTTACGGGATTTCATATTACAGGCAACTCAAAAAGTCGACAATAAACGGTTTCATATTATAAAAAAAAAAAATCATATTATGAAAGGAATTAGCGCACTTATGAAAAGACTTTTTGCCCCTTATAAAAGGAATTAGCGCCCCTTATAAAAAGACTTTTTGCCCCTTATAAAAGTAATTAGCGCCCCTTATATAGAGACTTTTTGCCCCTTATAAAGGGAATTAGCGCCCCTTATAAAAGAATTTTTGCCTCCCCTTGTATCAAAGACTTTACTCAGGATAAAAAATTGAGAAAAAAGTCTTTTATACTATCTAAAAATTCCTTAAAGGATCTGAAGAAAAAATCGTTCCATTTTTGTGTCCCGTTATTTCGTATGCCCTTTTTTGCAAAATTTAGGGGAATTTTCACAAATTTACTTGCGTATAATCACTCGAAAATCTCCCAATAGCGTATGCTTATATGCAGGCACGTAGCCAGGATTTCCTGATAAGGCAATGACCCAAAATCCACAGGCTACGGCTGCGGGGTAAATGTCTCGACCAGCTATTCGCGATGCTAAATGCGGTGTTAAATGTCTCGACTTGACAAAAATTTACACTAAGTCGAGACGTTAAATGTCTCGACTTGAGTCTCGAATTCGACGAATTATAACTAAGTCGAGAGGTTAAATGTCTCGACCTGATTTAACACCGCATTTAGCATCGTGAATAGCTGGTCGAGACATTTACCCCGCAGCCTTACAACTTTATCACGACACTCTGTTTCGATTCCATCGCCATTGGGATCATAGCAATATTGGTGTGGATAGCAGGCTAAACCACCTTGTAACAATTTATTGCAACAATTTAATTTGTAATGAGGCCAATGCCAATATCCATATTCAGATTCCTTGTTAGGACAAGCCGTGTAGTTCTTGTCTTTGTACGTATAATATATTGCTCCACGGGGCCCATATTCAAGCTCCTTAATTTTTATTTTTGAAAGGGATGTTCAAAAAGCGTTAGATTATTAAAAAAAAAACAAATATTTTTCACAAAAAATTCTCTAGACCCCATAAACGGGGCTCGAAAGCTAGTGTGTGCAAATTTTCACTTATGTTTTTTCAAAGTACCGTTACTCGAACTAGGATATACCCTTCGCTAGGGATAGAAAAAGTGGGTATATTTGGAGGCCTCCGCATATACCCTCTGCAGAAATGACTATTCCCGTGTTGAAAAAAATCACAGACCTTGTAAGAGCAAGTTTCATCAATACCGTCATTATTTAAATCAAGACATTTATGGCCAAAAGGACAATAACGATCATTACAACAAACTGCCTGTTCTTCTTTAGCACAGTAAAATTTTGTAGAATTTTTTTTTGAACAACATGTTTGATCGATGGGGCAAAAAGATCCATCATCACAATCATTCCATCTCTTAAAAAAAATCAAATTGCTTTTAGAAAAAATTACATCTAGACATTTATCATCATTGCCATCGTCATCCGAATCATAGCATTTTTCGCTTGGTTTGCAGGCATAAAAGTATTTGCAACATGTCGCATTAGCTATAGGTGCACAATAATATTCCGACTTGTTATTTCGCTCGCAACAAGTAAAAGTATCTGGGCATATTGATCCATCCTCACACGTTTTCCAAATCTAATGAATTTTTTTCGGATTTTATTTAGAAAACTTACATCACAACTGATGAGAACAACAAAACAAATAATGAAAATGAACGAGTATTCAAAATATTTAGGTAAATTCATATGTAGGAGTTTTTAAACTAAATTAAGAACTGGAGACCGAGCGCCGATGGAGCTCCGTATCAAACGTGGAATTCTAGACGATGAAAGCAAACTCCGAGGTTTGCATTTTAACCGCTCTTCGAGTTTTGAACTTCATACGCCGGCCCTGCGGGCCGGCGTATGAGGTTCAAATGAGATGTGGTCGAGCCGGCTTATGAGATGTGATCGAGCTCGAAAAGATTGAAAAATGCGGATTTTTGAAAAAATGACACAAATTGATGTAATTTTTACAATTTTTTATTTTGGCAACTTCCACCCCCTTGTAACCACATTTTCATCAACTTTTTTAACTAAATTAGATCAAAAATCAACTCATTTTGGCGTGAAAACATAGTTTCTCAATTTAGAGAAGGGAACCACTAATAAGAAGAGCCACTACTAGGAACCATGAATTCTCAATAGCACTCAGTAGCAATGGCTGAACAACCATTTTTTTCTTATTAAATATGCTCCATTTTGTTTACCAGTTCCTTATCATTCTGACCACCTATTAATTCTTGTCGAAAAGCAAAATTTTTATGACGATTTATTTTTCTTAATGATCATATCATTATGGCTGAGAAGAGGTGGTGGTGGTTGATTGAATTCTGAATCAGATAGCTTTGTTGATAAAAGCATGTTTGGTTCCCGTGTTTGAGTTGTTATAATCAATGAAAGTCCGTAATTTCGATGTTTTTATTCATGATCACAAAGATCAATAACGTTTTTTCTCAATAGCTATTTTGACAACAAAATTAGAAACAACTGACTCCTTTTTCGAGACAGAAAACTTTATTTTTGCTCGTTCACATGTACCAAAATTTGTTTGACTCTTATCAATCAAAAGAATGGAGACATAGATTTAGCACAAACTAAGAGAAATTTTCATGACGATTTTTAAATTGACTAGTATGTTTATGAACTATATGTTTATTGGACTTTGATCTTTTCAAATAAACTTTGTTAACATAAAATAATGAAACCACATAAAATATTTAATGATTTAAAGGACTAGTCCAGTCAGTTACAACCATATGAAACAATGATATATTCGGAAAGATCATGAAAAATGGAGCATTTTTTGTTTTTACGGCATTTCTGAATCGTTATAGTTTTCGAGATAATTGCGTTTGAATTTGTTACAAGCTCTTCGTTGTAATACACAAACTGTTTTGAATTTTTTGCAGAAAAATCTATTTTTGCATCAATTTTTTAAATTTTCATTAAATGAGCATTGTAGCAATTTTTTATAGCTAAATAAAACGAACAGAATGACACCAAAATTATCCAATTTGAACATTGTTTTGAGTTATTGAAACGAAAATTCTGATTCATGTTTTCATTTCAATAACCCAAAACAATGTTCAAATTGGATAATTTTGGGGTCATTTTGTTCGACTCATTTAGCTATAAAAAATTGCTATAATGTTCATTTTATGAAAATTGAAAAAATCGATTTTTCCGCAAAAAATTCAAAAAGGTTTGTGTATTACAACGAAGAGCTTGTAACAAATTCAAACGGAATTATCTCGAAAACTACAACGATTCAGAACATACCGTAAAAACAAAAAATGTTCCATTTTTCATCATCTTTCCGCATATATCATTTTTTCATATGGTTATAAATTACTGGACTGGTCCTTTAACCCATTTTTGCGGTCTTTTCCTTGCTCTTCCTATTGTTTTGGTGATTTTTGCAAAACTAGCCCTTTCGGCATGTTCTCGCATTTTTTGCACGTCGGATAAAAAACTAAGGTTTTTCATAAGGCGCTACAACTTCTTGCAAGTTTTTCTATGCCGCTTTAGGCTACAGCTATGTCCTTTTTGTATCCTACTTCATTTTTAGTGTATGAAAAATTTGATTACGCCAACACCCTAAGGCATCGCCTTTATGTTTTTAGAAAATTTCATCATGCCTAAAATTGTATACAAGCACAGAATTGTGCCCCCATGATCATCAGTTTTTGAATAAAGATTTATTTATTCCAAACTGCCATAGATCTCCCAAACAGTCAATTTGGCATAGCTGCTATATCTCCTATCACCAATTTTTTTAGTGTAGTTTTTCTACCAAAAATAGCCATGCTTTTCAAATTTTTCACTAAAAATGCCCATTTTTCATCAAACATGTCAAATTTTGTGCAATTTTTTTTTGCTAAGGCTTAGGTTTTCTGCCTAATAAAAGTCAATAATTTTGTTCATTACAAATTCGAATATTCTCAGTGCAAAAATAAATATTTTCAGTACAAAAATAAATACCGTTGCCCCACCATCAAGTGACTTACTAGGCAACCCATAGAACCATAGATCCCAGAATGATTTTAAACTACATATAAAAATTTTTCAATCACATTCAATTCTTTGAAACAGTTTCATAAAAAGGTAAAAACCGACTATATTTCTCATTTTTCTTGCTAAATCACACAAATTACACATTTGCTAGCCAATTCTATTTGACTTTTATGAGTAAAAATACCCATTTAAGCAGAATATATACGAAACATACTGCAATTAAAAACATAAAAATAGCAAATAAAATATGTAATTATGAAAGTGATAAAAAATCGTACGTTTAAAGGCTTTTTCATGTCATATAAAACACATTCTAAACGTTCCTATGGTACATTTTCAGACGAATGTAGAAAGCTGTGGCACAAGCGCTCCGAAGGTACGCTTGTTCCACAACAGGTTAGTAGCAAGGGGAATCGAGTGAACGTGTCCTCCCTTCTCCAACCGGAGAAAGGGGGGGGATCAAAGTGTTCCCTTATGTTTTTATGATTTTGAAATTTTGTATTATAAAGTGTACATTTTTTCCATTTTTGTTAAACGGGGGGAGGGGAGTCATTCTCTAAAAAAATTTTTCGATATGACCTATATAAGGGTAAAATCATGCGAGGACTTGATTGCACGCACTCCCGAAGCGTGAAAACGCTTCCTTAACCCTGATTCAGGGAAGGAATTGGTGTATTGAAGCGAAAATCAAACATTTTCAGATTTTTATAAGAAAACCGTCGATTCTTAGGTTTTCCAAAAAATTTATATTTTCGCGAAAACAAGATGAAGCAAGCGTTTTCAGGGTCCGTCAGGAACAAAATGTCTTGGTCTAGTGGCTAGGACTCAAGATTCTCATTCAAGTGTCTTAGTCACTTGGAGAAGACTCTCGACTGTGTACTATGAAAATGTTTTTAAATATTTAATTTGAGAACCATTAATATTTACTTACACTTTTTTACCCACTAAAAGTTATTTGATACTTAATGACACTAACGAATTTGAGGTTGCATCAAAAGAATGCAAATATGCCAAAACCGCGTGAATATTTTTTTGCTAGTTATTTATGATGAGTGGGATACAAATTGCACTTTTCGCCATAAGTTTTTTCGCCAACTTCTGAAACATTAAACGCGCTATGTGTGTCTGTTTATCTGTCTGTGCTATCTCTGTCACCTTAAAGGGGGGGGGGGGGTAAAAGTTATTGCGGGTTATCGACATGATGAAAAAACCTAAGTAGATCCGAAATGGAGGGTGGCAAGGGCGACGTCAGGGGAATTCATCATACAAGGGCAAGGGGTCCGAACAATCACAATTTTGCAAGGTTGTCTAAAATTCTTTACCGAAATTTGCGAGGTTGTCTGATTTTTTTCAAAAATTTCGAGGTTGAATGTAATCTCGCAAATTGAGAGTTCTAATTCAATCTCGCAAATTGCGAGGTTTAATCCAACATCGCGAAATGTGAGGCCTAATTCAACCTTAATTTGAGTTATAATTCATTCTCGCAATTTTGAGCAAAATTTTCCCAAATTTTGCTAGGTCCCCCCTAATTTTCGTCAATTTGTGACATGGGTTGGGTCGGACTGTCCGACCCATTGCCCATGTAT
Source organism: Acrobeloides thornei (assembly GCA_034699885.1). Classification (NCBI taxonomy): domain Eukaryota; kingdom Metazoa; phylum Nematoda; class Chromadorea; order Rhabditida; family Cephalobidae; genus Acrobeloides; species Acrobeloides thornei. The sequence goes on along the minus strand of JAQGCP010001907.1, from coordinate 4,827 downwards.
GGAATTCATATACGGCTTTTTCCAAGTAAATAATTAGTTATTTTTAGATTCATTTTTGGCTATCTTAGAAAATTATCGACTAAAAAATGTGTATTGATTCATGTTCATAAATCTAATAATAGCAAAACAAGAAAAATTGCCTAATTCGACATTTTCAAAAACCTGCCAAAATGCTAGAAAACGTAGATCTTGTCTTTATTCATAGAATCGACATAAACATTTCATCTATATTAGGCATACTCGTATGCATATTTTTATTATATTTAATCTATAGTAAAACCAGAGCTGAAATGAAGTCGTATAAAATAATTTTGATACAAGCATGCGTGATGGACTTATTTTTAGCTATTGCAACTTTTTTTGCTGCACCGGTAAGGACCAACCCTTTTAGATGATCCTCTTAACCAACACTTTTAGATCATCCTCTTAGAAGGATCTTCCGCTTATTTAGTCGTGAATAACATTCTCAGTGATGCGCCATTTACATGGCGATTTGTTGCCACAATGATTTGGATTTTTGTCTTCACTCTTATAGTGCCTTCTTCACCAGTGCAATTTGTATATAGATATTTTGTGTTTTGCAGGTACTATAATAAAGTCAATGTTAGCATAGCTGAACAAGGGGGTATTGTATCCCCCACCCCCACTTCGTCTTTTTGCCGAAAATTTTTAAGCGACCACGTCGTATTTAGAGGCCAGTACCTCCCCCTCTTTATACAGCTATGGATGTCAGGATTTAAAAAAAAATTGATTTTGGGGGCCAGAAAATCTTAGGGGTACAAAATCGCTTTTTTTTGTTACTAAAAAAATTGATGTAGAGGTCTAAAACTATATATTTTTGGACCAACAGAGGTCATAACAAATCATATTTTTGTTGCTAAAAATGTTGTAAAATTTTTTTGAGCTCAATAATTGAAGTTCAGTGGTTTTTTTACCCCAAATAATTACTTTTTGTACCTCAGAATCGATTTTTTTACCACGTAAACTATTTTTGGACTCCAACAACGATTTGTTGAAAAACAATGTCATTTCAAAAATTTAAATGTCGTGTCATTTTCGTTGAAATTGACGTCATTAAAACACTGTTGAGAACAATTTTATGACCCCCAAAAAATTCAATTTGTTTTAGAAAAACTACTTTTACGGGTCTACACTATGCAGGATTTTTACTAATACCCATATCAAATGCATTTATTTATTCCATTCTTGTATTAATCGAATGTTTCCCAAAAAATGCTGATATAGGGATAACAAATCAAGCAATCGGATACCTTTTTATCCAAAAAAATTCTTCGCCAGATGTTAAAATCGGGCTTGTAGCCGATGCGGTAACTTTTTATAAAAAAATTTGGAGCTATTGTGGATCAAAGGGGTCGCCCCAGGGTCAAAAATCGAAAAAAATTGCTTCTAAAATTTTATCGTGGGTGTTTTTATCATAACTTTTTTTCTATAAATGCGTTTCCCACAATTTAAAGCACGTTTTTATTGCCCATTGTTGCCCTTTCCAGCGACATCAAAACTATGTCTCAAGCCTTTGTAGTTTTCGAGAAAAGTGACCTTCTTTCTATTAATAACACTTTTTGACCCTCTCAAAAATTCGCTTTTTGAGCTCTAACTCGAAATTTTCTCGCTACGGGAGCTCCGAGTTGCATATAAAAATAAACTAGATATGGATGATTTATGATAAAATTTATAACCAAAAAATGACCATTTTCATCAAAATTGTGATTTTGTGGAAAATTTTTTCCAAAATTCATACTAGAGTGTCTATACAAAAATTAAAGCCTGTAATCTTAGCTTTCAAATAAAACCAAATTTATGGTTGGATCCTTTTTCCTTGCTGAGATATGCTCAATTTAGTAGTAAATCACCCATATTGCTAATGTTCATGGTATTTCATACGATAGATCTGAAATTTGCATAAAAATTCATAAAATTTTTTTCATATTCTTATTCAGCATAACTGAAAGCACAAAAATAACTAAGATTCAACAAAATTGGGAGTTCGAAAATTCCTGTCCGGAGATCATTGTAAGCCTACATGTGATCTTGATTGTTTAGAGAAATCGATTGATGCAAGTCATTTTGGGCATAAACTTTGTAACCAATTTGTCTAGCTATACAATTATTCTATGGACTTCATATAAAGTATGGAAATTTTTCAAGGAGTCTAGCAAATTTGTTAAAAAGAGTACGAGAGAAGCTCAAGAACAGTTGACAAAGGCTTTAATTTGTCAGGTAAGGTAATGCATAGTTCTCTCAGTCCGTCCGATCTTGCAAGTTAAGCAACGTTGGGCCCGGAGCGTCTAAGTTCGGTTCCCGAAGCTTTGGGCATGTGAAATCCCCGATCCCAGTGCATTGGGCATGAACATTTGAGGCATAGTTTACCAGTAGGGGGATACACCGGATCCTCAGGATGGATGAATGAATGACCTTTCAGGAGGGGTACAAGGGGGGTACATGATAACATTTTCAAAAATTTATATGATGAATGAATTGGAAGGGGGGGATGGTACACGAACCCTCATGATGGATGGATGAATGACTATAAAGGCAGAAGGTCCGAGGATGAGTGGTGAGGGGTACTGTACCCCCCTGGTAACCTATGACTCAAGGTATATGGTGGGGACATGTGCCCCCGGTAACCCACTCATATAAGTGGTGGGTCAACGGGGGCACATTTTCAAAATTCGGTATAAGCCTAGCCCAACAGCTAGTTATAAATATCTATCTTTTTAGATGCTTTCACCCATAATACTTGATATGTTGCCTCTGGTCTATATCGTGTCAACAATGTTTCTTGGCATCTCCGATATAAGATTTAGCATGGTACTAAATCTTGGATTTTCTTGGATACCATTTGTCAACGGTTGCACCACAATTTATTTTGTACGACCGTATAAAGATGGTGCCAAAAGACTTTTGTGTGGAAAATGTTCAAGAATCGCTCATGGGTATAACAATTTTCGAAACTAGAAGTCGTAAAATGATTCATTTTTAGGCAAGAGTCCTCGAACTCAATTAATATTAGAACTATTGGAGTGTTGAGACCGTTTATAGATAAAGTTTCTATTAATCAACATTCTAGATTGCTTGTATAAGATTTTGGTTGTTGTTTCAAAATAAATTTTAAAATCTAACAAAATAATATCATGCTTTACAAGGAAAGTACGAACAAAGTCAGCGCTCTACAGCCACGATGGGCCGAAATGAACAATAAAAAGTCTAGCGATAACAGAAAGTCGTCGCTCACTCAAGAGGGGAGACTCCCCCTGACCAGAGGTGTAACGTAACCGGAAGAATTTCGTAATTCGGAATTCGTAATTTTTCGTAATCTCAAAAATTTCGTAATTCGGAATTCGTAATTTTTTGTAATCCTAAAAATTTCGTAATTCTTAAATTTCAAATGTCGTATTTTTCTTGAACAGAAAATTTGCTGTATTTCGTTTTCCTTAAAATTTATAAAAAATACGTAAAAAAGTAATTTTTCGTAATTACACAAATTCGTAACTTCGTAATTTTCAAAATTCTTAATTCGTAATTTTCAAATTTCGTAATTCGTATTTCGTAATTACGAAATTGGCCAAAAAACCCGTAATTCCGTAATTTCGTAATTCGTAATTCGTGTTACGTTACACCTCTGATCCTACCTATTGATTATGCATGGGATAGTTCTGATGAATTGCACACTTTTCGAATATGTATGGACCCAGAAGAGTTACATAAAGTCTATACGCTATTGCTATGTGATAACGGTTGTAAGTTTCTAAGGAAATATCAAACTGACAAACCTCACAATGTGCCATACTCAGAATTTTATATGACGTTTGCGGAAAACGAGAGAAATTATGTATGGAAAGAAGACATTCAGTATCCTGACAAAAGAACAATTGATGATTACAAAAATGTGAAAGATATGGTTGAAAATGAAGGTTTCAAAGCGAGTATAAATGTGAATTTATATAACGTATTTGGTGAATTACGTCTTTGCTGTGTTTTTCGACAAGGATTCTATAGCCAAGTACTAATTATGAAAAAAATTTAAAAAGTCTTATCTCTAAAACCAGAATTGAATAAGCAAGAAATTAAAGAAATCAAAAACGGAAAATTTTATCCGGAGATACCCCTCTTATAACGTTTATTAATAGCGAATTGTTAAATGATCCTAATGATATTGGAACACATCGTGAGCTTATTGATTTTAATGAAGCTATATATGATGTTATGGAAAGTGTAAAACCTACTGAAATATTAAAACTTTTACTTAAAAATGGAGCTGATAGTACGATCAAAGATCACTTAGGGTATACAGCCTATGACTATGCTTTAAAACACAAGAACAAACGCTTTGCAAAGTTAATGAAAGATTGGACAACATTACAAATGAAGAAAAAATTCAACAGGCAATTGAAGAAGCAGAAAAAATTTAAATAAATAATTATTTCTTTAGTTATTGAACCATTTATAAATTTTTATTTATAGAACCTGGGGTCCGAGCACCTTCGGTGCTCTGGGAATGTCGTATATATTTTTTTCAATATTTTTAGTTTTTTTTCGATTTTTTTCAATTTTTCGAAAATTTATTTTTGAATCAACACAACTGTTTGTTCATTTGTTGAGTTTTCTTTATTGAGAGATTCTTTTTCATTTGATAAATTATGGTGACTTTTCTCATTTGTAGAGTCGAATTTTGCCCATGATTGAACCTCGGCTAAAAAAAAACAAAAAATGGTATTTTGAAAAAAGTTTGAAAAAAACAACCTTGGCCAAAAATAACAAATATTATTCCTGCTACGAGTTTACAACCGGCAATAATGAAAAAGATGA
>JAQGCP010001906.1:0-11381 GCA_034699885.1 Acrobeloides thornei | reverse complement strand
AAATCGTATATTTTTCGATTTGTATAAGATTAAAGAATTAAAAATTCATTGACTTTTTGTCTGGTCGATGAAGTATCCATGGTCGATGAAATGTTCAGCCGATGAAATGATCTACAGCCTTAATCAGAGTCAAGGTAGAGTTTTCAGACTTCGGAAATGAGCGCAATAGATTCCCCACATAGAAAAACTCTCATGAGTGATCTTTTCGACCACCTATCCTCTTTTATACGATTTATGGGTAAAGACGAATTAATTTATAGATAAAAAAGTCATATGTGAGCATGTGTTCATATCCGGAAGTAGTTTTTTACGAAATGGATGGACAACAAAATAAATTTTCATAATTACTTTAACATTCCCTATCCATTACGTTCAAAATATGGCCCCTACACATATTTACATAAAGGGGAACTGGGGGTCTTACCTTTTGCGTGAAGGGGTGATTCAAAAAAAAGAGAGGTCTTGCATGGGCTATCATTTTTGGGAATTTCTGAGTGAGGGTCAATTGGTACCCCCCCCCCCTCCTTCAGTCAAAAAATAGTGTCAAAAGTCACTAATTAGTGACGATATGTAACATCTACCCTAACCCTTAACTATTCAAAAAATGATATTGGTTTTTGATACTTCCATGAGGTTTGGCTCACAAAACAAATTTTCGAAACAATGGGTTACATTGCATTCATAACAGAAAACATCAATTCCATTCAACCCTTTGAATGGAATTGATGTTTTCTCTTTTAAGAGGATTATTAATAGATTTGTAAAACAATTGCGCATTATACCACAACACTCCCAATCAGCTTATTGCAAGCCCTTGATAACAAGAAAATGATGTCAATCTAAAAGTTTTCTAAAATTTATTCCAAAAATTAACAAAAGAAACTGTTTTCCTTATAAACATGAGTGCCAAGTCTGCAGATTTTTCAGAAAAGTGGTGATTTTGAGATGTCAAATCTGGCAAAATGCTGATTTTTCAGTGTCAAATTTGATTTTTGAGATGCGAAATTTTGTCAAATTTATAAGAAAATTAGCATTTTGCTGATTTTTGGAGTCAGATTTTCGGAGTTTGAACAAAATGTTCTTGGCATCCCTGTTAATTACAACTCTTTAGGATGATATCGATCAAATCGAATATGTAGAACTATTGCGTGAACACTGCATCGCTGGATTTACTGGAATTGTGAATGCATTGAGAGGCCAAAACGAACTCGCACTATTGCTCCCGCATGTACAGAATATGGTTCAGCTAATCGACATGGTCGCACGTAGTGGCTCTCTTTCGTCTGAATCTCTACAAGCATCGGCATGTGGCTTAATTGGCGATCTTGTTACTTCAGTCGGACAACCAATTCTGCCTATAGTTGAAACCGAACCAATCCTACAAATGCTTCAGAAATGCCGACGTAGCAAGCATAACAAGGCGAAGACGCTTGCTCAATGGACTACCCGTGAAATCAGCCGTGTCAAGAAGCAAGTCTAAAAAATCTAAGATCATATATTGTTAATTTGAGACTACTCCGGCAAAAAAACATCCTCATTTTCTCTGACCCCCTAAAAACTGTATGAGCGTGCTAGAGTGAATGTGAGGTTCTCCTATCCGGAGGAATCTATTTGACATTTCTTTTTTGTTTTGTTCCCAGTTTTAATTTAAGCTCAATCCTGTAAAATGTTTGTTGATTTTGTTTAAGTCAAGTATTATTTATGATTGTGTGTATTTAAGGAAATTATTGTGTCTATTCTTGAAAATTATGTTTAAATTATAAATAATTGTGAAATTAATGGCTTTATCAATGTCGGCGTTAGGGCTCTAGGACTTTTCACAACGATTGATTTTCTCCACTTTCCCATGGTCAAAATCAAAAAATTTCTTCAGATTCGAATTTCCCATATTGAAAAACCCCTGTGTATAAAAATCAACCGATTTGGATTTGTTTGTTGAAAATTCAAATTTTTTACCACAAGGGGTAAAAAATTCGATTTTTCTTTAAAAATTTTTTCCAAATCGGCTGATTTTTTGTATCCCGGAGTTTTTTTTGTTATGGGGAACACGATATGAAGAAATTGTTTGATTTTAACCATGGGAAAGTGGAGAAAATCGATCGTTGTGAAAAGTCCACCCGCGATTTTTATATCGTTGTAAAAAATCCTAGAGCCGGCGTTAGGAGGTGGCAACGCGCGTATAAATGTTTTTTGTGTTACCTATAAATTTAACAAGTTTCATTCTATGTTTTTTGAAAATTCAATGTTTTGTCCTTTTGGCTCTAAAGTCGTAAAAAGTCTTGAATTAAAGGGGAAAACTTTCCTGGAAAATTTTTTCCCCTTGATCCCTTATGTTTTAGTCGAAAAATTTTTTTCGACAAAAATTGCAATTTTCTGAGCATTTTCAGCTTAGAGACAAGCATTTTTCAATCAAATTTCTCGCCTGCGAGCTGTTTTTGTTAAAAAAAAGTACAAAAAACTTTCTCTCTCTCCAAATCTGGATTAAAATTACGATGCTAGCTGAAGGCCCAAAAAACAATGGACCCATTTTATGATTTTTGTTTGAATTTTTACCTAATTTAATGAAATCAATATTTAAAAAAAATTTTTTTGTAAAATTACCCTCCTGAAATGAAATCCTAACGCCTCTCCTACAGTGGGGGAACCTTGTTTTATAAAACTATTATGAACATATACATCGCGCAAAAAATAGTACAAAATACGATGAACTTTTTTGTTCAACACAATGTTTCAATATTGAAAATCTAGATCTTTATAAATGCAATGAATTCAAAATTTTTAAAGTTTCCGAACGTAAGAACGTGTGCTTTTTGTAAAGTGTGCCCAGTGGCGTAGCCAGCCTCCAAGAATGGGAGGGGAACCTTTTCAAACAAAAATTTTCCTAAAATGTGGGAAAAAATATAAGGAGGGACCAAAGCAATTTTTTCGAGTTTGTAAAAAATCTCAAAAATCATTTGTCCCTTTTTTTAGCGCCGACAAGTCGAAAATTTTTTTTGAAAAACACCTATTTAACCTACTAATGCTCATAAATTTTCGACAAAAATTTTGTTGAAATCTTTGAGTTAACGCAAAAAGGCGCCGCAGGCGAAAATTTTTTTGAAAAATGCTTATTTTTAAGCTGAAAGTGCTCAGAAAATTACAATTTTTGTGGGAAATTTTGGACCTTTTTGGTGAAAAATCATGAGGGACCATTATTTTTTGAAAATTTTGGGCAAAATATAAGGAGGGAACCATTAGGAATAATTTTTTCACGAGTGTGAGGGAGAATCACCACCCGGGTTCCCCCTAGCTACGCCACTGGTTTCGTCTCCAATGCTCAACGAATGTGATAATTTTTGGCCTCATATTTTAATACGGTTCCTTCCCTCCCAAAGTCATCTCATAAATTCTCTGTCTGTGTATGTTTGAATGTGTGTTAGTTTTATAAGTACAACATATTGAAAAATATTTTTAAAGATAGTTGCGTCATTTCCAATACTTTTTTTCAATATTTGTACTATTGTCTGCATAAGTCATGTTGCTCAAAAATGCCGGTTGTAATATCATCTTTAATCAATCTTGTCGAAAATGCTTTCTTTGTTATTAGTAGAATTGAACGAATCTGCTGCCAATGTTGTCTCGATTTATTATTAAAATATTTTGAATATTGAAATTATCAATTGTTCTCCAACTATTGATTTTTTAACTATTGATTACGATCTCTTGACATAGGAAATTTGAATAAAATAATTCATTATCACATATTTAATATCACACTACAAGTTAAGCAACGTTCGGCCCGCAGGTTCGATCCTTCGAAAATTTCGATTACAAAAAACTTTCCTTATAAAGAATGAAGCAAAAATTTTTTGCTCTATTGGGGATCGAACCTGCGGGCCCAACGTTGCTTAACTTACCACATCGGACAGAATGTCGACTTCGGATTTTGAATTTTGGGTCCAGCTTTTTTTAGTTGGAGCTGAAACGGACTATAGCCGCTTTGTGAAAAACAGATCTATAAAAACAAGCAAAAAATGACATTCCTGCCGCCATGCGAATAGATAACATTGAAAGGCTTTGAGAAAAACTAATTTAAAAAATTTTTCATCCGATTTTTTTCGTGAGTTATCAATGGAAAAATATTAATTTCTAATCAAAACTCAAAATTTGATCAAGTATTTGAAGCTAGTATGCCAGTCTCTAATAGAAGTTCATCGATATAGTTTTTGCAAAATGATGTAAAAAGTTTATTTTGCTTTATTCATATCAAATAAATAAAGGGCAGGCCAAAAAAGTGGATTTTTGTTGATTTTTTGAGAACGAAAATTTATTTAAAATTACCCATAGGAGATCATTTTTCGAAAAATAAATTTTCAGCTCCCAAAAAATTCACTTTTTTGGCCCACCCTGTCACATAACTTTATAAATTACACGATCATTTCGAGCTGTTTTGCATAAAAAATGTTCTGCTTGGCCAAGCGTACCGTGTCCAGAGTGTTTCTCGAGGCGGCATCTGGAAGTTCGGATCCAAAGATGAATTCCTTATTGGCAAGGCGCCAATGTTTCTTAAAAAGCCGCCTATGTTTTGATAAAAAAATTTTAAAAGAACCTGTTGTGCGAAAGTCATCAAATCCTTTTCGTTCTCATACAGCAACATTCGCGCCGCATCTTTTATACTAAGGTTTTTGTAAGATTTCTCCAAGCATGATGAGATTTCGTTGCTAAAACAAATCATACTCTGTACAGGATGAGCCAAAAAAAACTGTACTTTTGCGTTTTTTGGTGAAAAATTTTCAAAAATCACGTTATTTTCATGCGATTTTTAAAAAATTTTAGCCAAAAAACGAAAAAGTATGGTTTTTTGGGGCTCATTCTGTAAAAGAGAAATAGCAAGAATTGTTTTGTACTTATTATTTCTCCTTAACCAGTGGCGTACGACCACACCCCCTCCACCCTGGCCTGAAAAACAAGGGTTTTTGGCGTGGCGAAAAATGCTTATTTTTAAGCTGAAAATGCTCAGAAATTTACAATTTTTTGTGAAATTTTGGCTTTTTTGGTGAAAAAATGGTCTATTGAGCAAAATCAAGAGGGAAATTTGTCCATTTTTCGAATTTCGGAGGGGGCTAAGCCCCCTGTCTACGCCACTGTCCATGAAAGACTTCCATACGCCACTAGGATAATTCATTATTATAAAAAAAGCATACCGGACAGTATCCATAAGAATCTGCACGAATATCGAATAATATGGACTTGGCAGATTTTTCTCGTTTAAGATCACCTTGTTGTACGCGCCTTCGTTCAACGACTGCTCGAGCTGTACTGGCGTAAAAATATAGGGATCTTTCTGCTGTACCGATTGATCGACTTGTTCCAAAAGCTAAAAAATATTGTTCAGTATTACCCATAAGCTTTCCAAAAAGTGTTATTTACCATGTGGAAATCCGCCAGACGATTAGTAACGAGTAAGTACATGAGATGTAGTCCGATCATGAGATACTTTTTCGCCGATTCTTTAGTCTGTGTTCCGTAAAAGCTATGCACATCGGCAATTGCTTCCTTGAAGCCATCCATATCGTTGCGCATAACACTGGAAAGAGCAGTAGCTTCGAAATAATCTTCTAAAAGTATAAATAAGAGAATCTTATACCGACTAAAAATCTTAATTGTCCCTCATAACGATTTTTCACCAAAAAGGTCCAAAATTTTATTTATTTTTTCTACAAAAATTGTAGTTTTCTGAGCATTTTCAGTTTAAAAATAAGCGTTTATCAAAAAAAATTTCGCCTTCAGCGCTGTTTTTTTCTTTAACTAAAGTTTTTCACCAAAATTTTCCATTTTTCAACAAAAAAGCCCAAAATTTGACATTTTTAAACCAAAAGTTCTTCATTTTCTGAGCAGTTTCAGCATATAAGCAAGCTTTTTCAACAACAAAAAACTCGCCTGCGACGCTGGTTATTGCATTGACTCAAGGATTTCAACAAAATTTTCGTCGAAAATCGAAAATTTCTGAGCGTTTTTCGCTTAAAAATAAATGTTTTTCAGCAAAAAACATGGGATACCCAAATGTGCATAGACCGGAAAAAATGAACCGAACTTAACATATCCACACCCGTTTCGCCTTGTCCATGCTGTCATTTAAACTTACGAAGAATTTCGGAAAGCTGTTCTTCTTTTAAACCTGTAGTTTCATTAGGTTGGGATAATGCTTGCTAAAAAAACCCTTAGTTAGTTTTCGGTACACTTAAAAAGCAGAGTTTCCATTGTCGCTTATTTGTAATCATTTTTGATTAAATTTGAATCTGAATGATTAATTTTTCGGATGATTATGATCAGCTTATTTTTGAACTTATAGCAAATGGGCTCTTTAAACTGGCTATGGTCCAAAATTTCCACCTTTTCACAAAAAATCTCAATTATTTCACAAAAATGTCCAAATCTTCTTGCCACTCGGAGTCACAATCACCCTCCGAGCGCATTAGCGCTCAACCCCCTGATACTTTTTGGTTTAAATGATTAAAAACGTATCTTGTCAATGGAAACCCTACTAAAAAAATTCCTACCTTTAAATCGGCCAAAACTTTGCCAATTGTAGTATTGTCTTTGTTCTTCAGTGAATTAAGAAGATTGCCATGTAATTGTACAATTTTATTTTTTGAAGCCATCTTGAAATAGGTAAATTAAATCGATTAAAGCTAAATTCAAAAATTATTTATATTAGAATCAATATCTTCGTTGAAAAACGTCCACAAGTTCGGGGACAACTATATTGATATAAAAAAACGAAATTTTCGCTGAAAAAATATCAAGAAAGCATTTTCACTCTGCGAGAATGCGCGCATTCGATTTCTCGCATAAAATTATCCATAGAAACGACTTTTTACAAAAAAATTTTTCGGAGATTAGGCCATGATTTGGAAACCCCTTTAAGAGTGGTTTATATACGTCCAAAATCTTTGCATGTGCCACAGCTTGCGCAGGGCAGCTTTTGATACTGAACTTAGGTCTGTATTTAATAGAGAGGAAGCATAGTTCTCTCGGTCAGGGGGAAAAGGTGGTACCACCCTTTTTTTCGCACCCTGCTCTCGGTACGCCGCCGGACCGTCCGATCTTGCGTTAAGCAACGTTGGGCGTCTAAGTTCGGTTTCCGAAGCCTTGGGTATGTGGAATCTCCTGGCCCGGGGCGTTGGGCATGAGCAAAAAAGCCTTAATAATTTGGGAATAACTCCTGTTGTGGGCTGCGCACCCCTCATCCCTCTTGAAAATGGCTCTAGGACATTTCTCAACGAAAAAGCGGACATTTCTCAACGAATTTTATAAAATAGTTGAGAAATTTCCGCTTTTTATTGTGTTGAGAAATGTCCTAGAGCCCTGAAAATGAATAGGGAGAGGCAGGAAAAAAATGGGTACCGAGCCGAGGTCTCAACAGAAGATCCTCGTTTTTCGCCAATCGAGAATTTATAACAAACAAATGGTTCAAAATTTTGATGATAAAAAATGCCAAGTATGAAAATAATTCGCTTTAATTACGAAGATTTTCAAAATAAACAGGAGGCGACGCTCGGCCGGCAATTTGTAAAAGTATGACTGTTCCGAACGGAGACCCCGGACACAAAGTCCCAATTAGGCCTAAACCTAATTGGGACCCTTTGGCGTGTTCGACGCCCCGTTTGGGGCTCCGTTCGGCGCAGTCGTACTTTTACAAATTGCCCGCTCGGCCTTGCGTTCGAGTGAGCGTCTGCAAAGTTGAAACGGCTCTAGGAATTGCACAACGAAATAAAATCGCGGTGGATTTTTCTCAGGGTCCGCGCTATCCAACACTATCTGTTGGAAATCAACGCTAGGGCTGCACGTTATCAGTTTTACCGCGCTCGGTACGACGTTAGCAGTTGTGCCGCAAGTTGAACTGGTCGGTGTATTGACACGAACCCTGAATTTCACACAGGGGGTCGAACGATAGGTCATTGGATTCCTTCGATCATTCTGAGCAACTTTAATTCTCACCATATAATTCACAAACCAAGCGGGTATGAACAGAGTTGAAAAGGGTGGTGGGGTGGCACACCAGTGTGGTGTGACACCACCCCACGGATTTTTTACTTTTTAAAATAAAAAATTGATGAAAACTGCCATTTTTCAACTAAAAAACTTCATATTTCACCGTTTTCGATCATGCTGAACAAGAACGTCTATTGGCACCAGAGTTGGAAAAGGTGGTGTGGTGTGCTACCACACCACCCTGGAGTGCCACACCACACATTACCACACCAACACACACGGTGTGGTTTGGTTGATGTGGTAATTCCCAACTCTGGGGATGAAGGAAATCGTTATTAAAATTTTGAATTTCCCTTGAAATCTCAAATTAGGGTAGAAATATCACAACTAGGATTTATAGGAAAAATCAAAACTTCAATAAGGATTTCCTTTATCCCCGTTTGGTATGCGAATTATATGGTGAGAATCAAAGTTGCTCAGAATGATCCCAAGAAATTGTTCGATCCCTGGTTGAAATTCAGGGTTTTCGTGTCAATATACCGACCAATTCAACTTGCGGCACGAGTTGTACCGTTACACTACGGCATAATATTAGCAGTTGTGCAACTCGTTGTGCGCAAGTTGAATTAGTCGGTGTATTGACACGAAAATTCTTTCTCTCGAAGAAGAGTACCCCACCTGCAGTAAATCGATATGCTGAGCATGCAGATGTACTCACCAGACCGAAGTGTCAGAAAATTCTTCCGCAACATGATTCAACATGCGACGAAAAAGTGGCTTTTCCGCTTCGACCCAAATGTTTCTCTTGAGGACGTGATTGAAGTATTGAAAAGTCGTAACGATGGAAAATTCTACCACAAAATCGCCAACATCGAAAGCCATGAGCCTCTTACCCGCCTACGAATTTCTGTTAATTTCTTCAAGCACCTGAAAAAGGGCTTCAAAAACTTTGAGTTCTTCAAAAATAGAGAAATTCTACTCAAACTTTCTGCCGTCAAAGACGATGAAGTACTCTCCGACCAAAACAGCGAAATTTTTACCGTGTTCTACGAAAACTTTGCAAGAAAACCACATGTAACGGCTCTCGGCTTACTATCTCTTCAAAAGGAGATGCATTGAAGCCATTTCTGCCAGCCCACAAAGCTCTGCCTTCAACAAGCGGGGCCATGGTATCACGTTCTCCGGCTACCGATTTATCCATCGGGCAAGGCTTCAACTTCATGATGTTTGCGAACAACTTAATCTCGCGCGAGCAACTCGCTTGGACTATAAATATCCTCTTAAAATTTTTGCAAAATTTTACTAATCGAAGTTTATTATTTTAAAGGGGGTGCATTTTGCGACTATTTGAGAGAAAATTTTTTTGCAAAAATGACCCTATTGGGGGTAATTTGATGCGAGAAATCGATTGCGGGCACTGCCGAAGTGTAAAAACGCCATCTTGACCAAGTTTTCGTGAAAAATTGCCTATTTTTTCGCTTTTTTTCATCTTTTTATTTTCAGTGGTGACTCTATTATTAACGAATATTATGTCAGAACTAGTTCAAATTCTAGAGAAAACTGTTTCTGGAGGTATTTTTTTTGTTTATATTTGTTGAAACAATTTTTTAGTTCCAAGCGACCAGACAGTTGCATTAGAATTTTTGAAGCAAGCTGCAACAAATAATTTTGTAAGTTCTTATTCACTTGAATTTAAGCATGAATATTTTTAGCCAGAGTTTCTGAAGCAGTTATCAGTAGTATTAGCATCGACAGAAACTGTACATTATGTGCGTCAAGCTGCAGGTCTTCAGTTAAAAAACATTTTAGTTGCGAAAGAGGAAGAAACTAAGAGGATATTTAAAGAGAGGTATTTTTAATGGGGAGGGCCCCTCCTCCACAATCCGAAAATTTTTTCCTAATTTTAATCCCATGTATCTTCCATTTTTAGATGGATAGCTTTACCTGCGGATGTACGGCAAATCGTTAAAGAAAATGTAATACGTACACTTGGGACAGAAACTACTCGGCCTTCGATAGCAGCTCAATGTATTAATGCAATTGCGGGGATTGAATTTGTTTATGAGGTAATTTTGGAAACTTGTATACCATAGATTTGAATGAAGTTTTTTGCGTTTTTAACAAAGGCTTTTTAGCAATGGCTAAATTCGATTGATATCCTTATGTCGAATGTGACGAACCCGTCGAGTACTGAGAAGTTGAAAGAATCGTCACTGGAAGCATTAGGTTATATGTGCCAAGACATTATCTCTCCAGCGATTGAAGCGAAAGCTAATCCTATTTTGACAGCAATCGTTCACGGCATGCGAAAAGAAGAACCTTCAGATCATGTCAGACTGGCAGCAACAAATGCCATGCTCAATGCACTTGAATTGACTAAACAAAACTTCGAAAATCCAGATGAAAGAAATATTATTATGCAAGTGATATGTGAAGCAACACAAGCATCCAATCCGCAAATTCGAGTAACTGCTCTTCAATGCTTGGTCAAGATCATGTCTTTGTATTACAATTTCATGGAACAATACATGCTCAAGGCGCTATTCCCGATTACCATCGAAGCGATGAAGAATGAGACTGATGAAATTACTCTCCAAGGAATTGAATTTTGGTCAAACGTTTGTGAAGAAGAACTGAATTTGGCGGCAGAAGCCGAAGAGGCTCAAGAACAAGGGATTGCGCCTCAATATGTTTCTCGTCATTACTCAAAAGGGGCTCTGCCACATATATTACCGATACTTACTCAAACACTAGCCAAGCAAGATGAAGACAACGAAAACGAACCTGCGAAAGCGTCGGCTGTGTGTGTAAGTTTGTTGGCTCAGTGTACTCAAGATGCAATTGTTGAGCCAATTTTGCCATTTATTACAACCCATTTTGGAAGCGACAATTGGCACTATAAAGAAGCTGCAATAATGGCATTCGGTTCAATATTAGAAGGTCCTTCGATACACATTTTACACAAACTTGTTGATCAAGCTATTATGCCTTTAATCGGTACTTTGAATGATGCACATGTAAGTTTGATACTTGAATATGTTTTCTATCATCTTTTTAGGTCGCTGTTCGAGATACAGCCGTTTGGGCTATTGGTCAAATTGGTGAAACTTGTGCTGATTTAGTAACAAGACCTGAGACTTTGCAAAGTTTGATACCAGCATTATTCACGGCCTTGAACCAAGAGCCAAGAGTTGCATTTAATGCTTGTTGGGTATGAAAATAAATTGGCAACCTCTACATTTATAATTGCATTTATAGGCTATTTCAAGTTTGGCAAAAGCCGCCTATCAAGTAGCTGCGGAAGAAGGAACTGATGAGAATGGTGAACCGGCCACGTACATCCTTAGTAGTGTGTTCCAACAAATGGTTGATGAGCTAATCAAGACGACTGATAGGTAGGCATTTCT
>JAQGCP010001905.1:0-11382 GCA_034699885.1 Acrobeloides thornei | reverse complement strand
TTTTTTACTCACCCTTATTATTTTCTTTATTTTAATATTTTTCATACCCAATGTATTGACTAAAATAACATATTAACAAATAGATCTAATTTTGCATAGCTTCATCCCCACCACTATCATCACCACAACTTTCATTATCTGGCTTGGTTTTTTCTTTCTTATGCTTCATTCTTCTATTTTGAAACCATATTTTAACCTAAAATTACATGTTAATTTAAAGGAATTTAACCTCTTTAGCTTACTTGTCTTTCTGTAAGGCCTAAGCTTTCGGAAATTTCCTGACGCCGTTTTCTGGTTAAATATCGATTAAAATGGAATTCTTTTTCTAGCTCAAGGGTTTGATTTCTTGAATATGTCTGCCTAGTCCTTTTTGGTTCTCCGCCTTTTGTGCCTAAATTACTTAACATACATGGTGAAGTAGAAAAAATGAGATTTTACGATTTTTATGATTGCAGAAAAATCGCATTTCTCTAATAACATATTGTCTTTGGACCTAATTCTTTTTTTTAAATGTAGAAAATCGAATTCTCTAAATTAAAAAAATTATGTCAAAAGACAATATTTACCCGAGAAAATGCAATTTTCTTTCAAACAAAAATTCCCAAAAATTTTTATGCTTCGTATAAATTAAAAATAAATTTTAAAAAATAAACCCGAATGGTCCGGTCCGGATCATCCAGACGTCATGGGCCAAAGCCCGGATGATACGGGCCATTCAGGCTTGGGCCCGTTTCGACCTCTGCACAAGCCCTTATAAGAAATAAACGATATGTTTCTTCACTCTGCTCTTTTTACTATACAATTTTAATCGAACTAATAGATTTTTGACCATTTTCGCCGAATTTTATATTAAACCTCATATTCAAATCTCTTCGTTCTTTGTTCATATCAAGTTTTTAAGATTTGTCTTCGTGCACCGGCCATAAAGATCGCCGAATGGCATCACGACAAAGACAAGACAACTACGGGACCGCTGTAGCTGTAGAGCGAGCCATAATCATAATTCATTCGCTCCACGCGGCGGCATTTTCTTTCATCTTTTTAAAATATCAACACAACAATGCACCCTCAAATATTCAAAGTCGTTCAGTTTCTCAAAGCCACACGGCTTTTTGCCAACAGCAGCAGTTGCCGACCCTTTAGCACTCAATCTACTCTCGACAAATGAATGAATAACGGCCAAGAGTATTAACCTTTTTCGAAGAGAAATTATATAATTTTAATTTATTACGGTATCAAAAGAAGGCTTTAACTCAAATATTTTAAAACCAAAGAGTTAGAAATTCTATAAAACCATTCTTATACTGTCAAATTTTATTTAAAACTATAATTTTAAAAAAAATTTATTTTTCTTGAAGTGATAATTTTTCACTAAAAAGTTCATTTTTGAAATTAGATTTTTGCTCATAAAGTTATTTTTATTTCATAGGTAAAAGAATAGATATTTTATATTTAAAAAAAGAAATTCTACAAAATTCAAAAATAACATCCACAAAATATAGGACAACAAAATATATAGTGCTAGTGAGAATATGTTTGATCTTGCCGCAAATTTAGCATTCTTTAAAACCAAGAAATTCATATAGATTTAAGAGAAGCCTTAATGGCCATAATGGGATTAAATTGTCCTGCAATATATCAAACAAAGAGTATATTTTTTGTGCGTTATTATCTTTTAACTTAATCTAGAGTTTAAAAAATTTTAGATTTTAAAGAAGTTGCGGCAGCCGCATTTTTAAATCATTTATCACCGTCGCCTGAACAATAGAGACATTATTTCATTAAATTGTTTAGGTTCCCGAAAACTTTTCAGTATATAAATTTCGGCATCCTTTGTAAAAAAGGTGGAACAATGTTCGAAGAAAATGAGATGGAGAATAATAAGATCTTACACTAAGCGATATCACCCTACTCATTAAACGTGGAATGCCTGTCTGTCTGTGGTTCTTAAAGGACCATATCAACAAAAAGTACAACTTTTTTCCGCTCGGACTGGTCCTTTAAACCTGATTTCTATGGATAAAATGTTAAAAAATTAGTTTTTGATTAAATTTTTTAGATTAAATATGATCTTAAATATCTTTCTTTCTAAATTTTACAATTTTCAAAAGTGGTGCCACTTGGTCTCTACATTCTTCATGATACCACTTAAAATCCAGACAAACTGACGTCCGAAATGAGTTCTCGTTAACATGCACCGCAATAAATCAACCTTTATGGATACATTAATACACTTAAAAAAGACCCAAATTATTTCGTAAAATCAAAAAGTATTCATAAAAAATTTTCGACCTTCCCGGATAAACAAGGACAGGTTGACAGGTGGCAATTTTTGCAAAGTTACATAAGAATTATTTTACGAAGCTCCTTGGGACTGCATACCGTTTGGTTTTTCTACCACTGTTGTATCACACCATCCAGCAAATTTTTTCAGAAAACTTCATTTAGGGAGTCAAAAAAATTAAATTTTTACAAAAATTACCCTTTTTTGAGATCAAATATTATTTTCAGTTATTCTTTTGCTTAAAATGAACTGATTTTATTTACTCGGAGTTTTCGACTATGAGAAACTCAAAGGTCATATTATTTTTTTAACAAAATTTTTTTGTAAAAATTAGCGCTTCTGAGTGCTTATGAGCGTCTCCGAGTGCTTCTGAATTCCTCTGAATGCTTACGAGTTCTTCTGAATGCACCCGATCGCTTTCGAATCTTTTTATTTAAAATTAAAAACTTGTTTAAATTTTTAATAAATTTTTTAAATTTCTATCTATTTTTTAAATTTGTAGCCCATTTTTTAATTTTTTGAAAAGATTAAAAAAAAATTTAGCCCAAATTTAGTTTAAAAAAATTTTAAACCTTTTTTTAATTTTAATTTAAAAATTGTTTTATTAAACTTTTTTTTATGAATTTTTTAAATTTTTAATCGATTTTAAAATTTTTTTTAAGATTTAAAAAAATTTTAACCCAGTTTTTTTTAAGAGGCGAGCGTGTTCGCTACTCAGCCAAACATGCATGAAGAAATTTATTTGATTTATATTCTCGCTTTACCCCTTTATATTATTCTGAGATATTATTTGATTCCAAATAATGCATTACCTATGACCATGATTTATAACTTCAAAGATTTATGATATATAAAGCATGATGACATAAGAAATATCTCATAAAAATATAATCTCGAGATCAAATATGATTTTATGATCTTTTCATGGCGATAACTTTTCAAACACCTCATTCCTTTCTGATTCAAAAATAGTCAAAAAATTTAAAACGTATACTGTAATGCCGATGCCCTGATATCATAAGTTCCTTTGTCCATCATCCTTGCACGGCGCTTTTTTACTCGCAGGTGAAAACAAGTTCTGTGCGACGATGATTGATGAGCAGACAGAACGCTCACTCGATCAACAAACTTCGTGCATTTTTGTTCGATAAGTACGATAAGGTTTATGAGTTGTGGTGTATTACAGACTCAATTGGCATTAATCGAGATTATGCAAAACAGATGCCTGAATGTTAATCTTATATTTGCAAAAGCGTCATCTTCAAGCAATTTTTACCAAAATCTCAAACATGGAGCAATACCCAAAAGTACCAGGGATGTCTTGGCGTGTTACAACAGTTTATTCTTTTAACTATCAAAAATTTTTAAAAATTGTCCGGTTAATCCCATTTTTGCCGATAAATCGTAGCTGGTCGAAAAGATTGCCAAGGGATATTTTCTATGCGAGTAAGTAAGTAATTCCTATGCATTGGTAGACCTTGAAAACGCTTCCCTGACCATGTATTTTAGCCTGCTTTCGCTTCAAATACACAACTTCTTCCCTTAATCAGAATCAGTGAAGCAATTTCAATGCGCGCAATCGATCCCCCGCATGGAAAACCCCCATATAGATATATTTTGGTGAAAATTAAAAAATTTGAAAAAATCGCAAAATTACCATTTTTGGGGCGCTCTGTACAACAGCTCTCTCTATGACCTCTTGATCTTAAAGATCTATAGCTATACCAGGCCCGAGCCAATTGGAGGGAGTGATCCAGGTAGTGCTGGATCGAAATCGCAATCTTCGAAACGAAATCAAAATTTCGAGTTTCAAATTTCGCAAAATCGAAATCCGGGTCGAAATCTCGAATTCGAAATTTAATCAAATTTTCACCAAAAACAATATAAATTTTTCGACAGCAAATTTTTTCACCAAAAATGGCCATTTTTCAACAAAAACTGCTATTTATTAGCAAAAAATACAGTTTTTACTGGTTTTTATCAAAATTTTCAATTTTTGGCAAAATTCGCCAAAATTTTTAATTTTTGACAAATTTTTGATTGTATAAAAATTCGAATTACAATATTGCCCCGTCCCAAATCCAAAACACCCCTGCTAAATTTTTCATTTTCTCCCGCCGTGCATTAGTTAAGTTATTTTTTTAACCCAGATTCTAGTTTATTCCTGCCAAAATAAAGCATCTAGTGTAAAAAAAGAGTAGAAATTTAATTTCCTCAAAACTTGTTCTTTTTATGTCAATTTATACCTAAGCACAATAATAAATTTTTAGAGCGCAAGTAACAGCCATTTGGTAGGCCTCTGGCTAATTTATTACCCCATTTACTGAGCTGTTGTACGAGGTCAACTTTCCTTCCTTGTTTCAGAAAAGCTCATTGTTTAATAGAGAATCAACTTTTAAGCAACAAGAATTTAAAAAATCCTCTGTACCGTACACAAAATTCATTATAAACCAGATGTTCTCAAGAATGTCCATACAACATATTTATGGGTGGAAAGAAAAAATAATGCAGTTCAATATCCGTTTTGGTCTGAATGCGAATATAATTATCTTCTCACCCCAAATCCGAACAGCCTGTTACATCATTTAAAAATCGATAAGTTACAAGCATACTGTATTTTTTGAGTATAAAAAAGTACTAAAAGGCAGTAATTTTTCCTATGAATTTTATAAAAAGTGTTAAAATTTAGTTTAAAATTTTTTATTGATGCGGCAACTAATTTATAATAAAAAGAATTTATATTTTATGCTTGTTTCTCAATCTTATATCAATATATTTTAAAACTGTGTTTAAAGATCCGGCACTACACCATTAGCTTCATGGGGTACTTAGTGGGAGCCATAATTTCTACTGTTAGAAGTTTAATGGCCCTATAAAACGGCCATAAAATGACCATTAAATCCCGAGAACGCAACTTGAATTCAGATAAACAAACAGAATGAGTTAAGATTTTAAAGGAACTTGTGAAGAAAGAGTTGCAAATTGGTTAGAAAAAAGAAAATTATGAAAATCATAAAGCTAAATAATACTATGAAAATTTCATCAACTATAATCAAATTTGAAGTCATATCTTGATCCCTAATTAGGGCATTTTCTAGTAATGCTTCGATAATTTGAATGACATTTAGAAGAAAAAGTTTTTGTACGATCCTCCATTTGAGTTAGGTTGTAGGTTTTTTATAATAAAAGGTGAGACATAAAATAGTGAAAAAATCGAAATGTTTAGGGCCTAAATTGGAATTTTTGTGCTTTCCTACCGTTTTTGTGCATTTTTTGTGCATGGGGAATAGTATGGAACAAGTTTTATTCCAAAATTCGGCAATTTAAAATTTCGATTTTCCGACGCCTATGACTAATTTCGTAGTTGAGACCTGAAAGTCATTTGTTGCCGAAATAACCTCGTAAATCGATCACCTCACCCTGGGTGCGTGAACACCTATGATACAGTATCGAGAAAAACTCTTGCAACACCTGTCAAAGAGGTATATTCAGAGAGATTATTCGATCTCAGCTCCTAAAAAAGCTTTTTAGACGCGGATTTTTTCAACATAGAATATTTATCTATGGAGAATCTATTGGTGTAGTTAATTTTATATCAAGATTTAAGATTTTCGTTATAATAATAATCTATTTTAACACTTTGTTAAAATTTCAACAAATGAGCCGCTTGACTGGCGAAGGCACAATTTTATATTTTGTCATCGTAAAAAAACTTAAAAATGTAAAATAGAAACAATTTCTATAAATTATTCTCGAGAAAACTAAATTTCAACAAAAAATCTCGAAAAAAAGAATTGATAACAATCCTATAAAAAAATCCAACAATTTAGCCTTCAATGTTCAAATAGATTGTGTATTACAACGAAAATTTGAAATCTTGGTATAAAATTAACTGAACCATGAATCTCCATAAATAATTATCCTATGCTGAAAAAAACTGCATCCAAAAATCTTTTCTTGAAGCTAAGATATGAGTTTTTTTGTGTTTTTCATAGGTGTTGATCAACTTTTTCCGCTACTTTATGTTGGACCCTATACACATAGCAATCCGTATCTCTTGAGAATACTTTCATCTGCTTAGGGTTACACTTAGGCAAGAAAAAAAGAAAGTCCATATCATTTTTCAATGAGGGCATAGCTGATTGTGATCCCACCTCGTAAATTTTTGAAAAAATCAAAGAAGCAGAAAAAAATCTAATTAGCAAGAAATGCCATATAGCATTTTTTATAAATAATTTTGATGAATTTACTACTTAAAATAACAAAAATATACTTACCATTCATTTTCATCCATGGAAACATTTGTTGGTTTGGCGCATTTCTTTCAGGTAGAGCAGGTACGGCTACTCCAAATTGTGAAGTTGAGGCAGTGGGAAAAGCATTATATCCAGGGAATCTAAAATTTATTTGATTATTAATAAATTTGAATGTGTTTAAGTTAAAAATCTTTAGTACCAATAATTAAAAGCTTAAAATTTATTATGAATCTTGTTATAAGATGTTGGAACGTTTTACTGAAACTCCCTGTAGTTTAAAATGTTTGAAATCTCGAAATCACAAATGGGTAAAAGGTCTGTTCTCTAGTTCCGCATTCACTAGGTGGGGTGATCCCTTACAAGGAAGTATGCAAAATACGAAATATACGTTTGCTCTATTTTTTGATAGATTTTTGTTCGCTTTCTATGAAATAGATCTTAAAAACGTCGCAATACGCCCTGATGTTTCAGTTACCTACAATTTTCGACCTATTTAACGGGGGTAAGGCCGGCCGGAAGGCACTAAATCTTAAGTAATTCTTAAAAATTTCACAAGGTTGTGTATTTTCCTACCCCTTGCCACACCTATGTTCAAAAATATTTTTTAAACATACGCTTCAGAATAAGGTTGGTAATATTGTATATGGGGCATCATAATATTAGTCATTTTTTAAATATATTCAAACACAGACAAAGTCTTTTTAGTAGCAATGAAAAGAATTCATCCACACTCAAAGTCGTAAATTTAAACGATAAAGAAGAGCAACTAAGAATGGTTGATGTTGGGTTTCGAGCGACATGAGTTGACAAAATGCATGAATACGATCAAGAGAACCTGTTTCGCTCATCGTTGTCGGTATCCGTATTGCCATAAGTCATAGAAACTGATCCAAACTACGATATTGATTTTATTATTAGATAGATATTTTTGGAAATTTTTTATCCCTAGAATTATATACAACTACTATTAAACTCATACTACTATAAACGTGTAAGGCTCGGGAACGCCTGATTTAGACCAGAGATGCCAAACAACAGTTGTAGGAGACGATGAAAGAAGACGATTGACACCAAAATCTGAGACAAAATTTTTTTCAACTTTTATCCCTTGGAAACCAAGGGGAAAATATCGATTTTTTCCAAATGTAAAAATTTTAACATTTTTTGAAAAAATGTTAAGAGGCGATATCTTGACTTTTCGAACATAGTTTAATACAATGGAGGGCGAAGTAAAAAAGTTTTTCCGATTTGTTTGAAACCAACGTATACCCCTCCCCATTTTTAGGGCCGCCGAGCACGAATCTGAAGTCCGTTTTTCGATCCGCTCTTTAGTTAGTCTTGTACCGAGATTCGGCTTTTTGAAAACAGTGAACAACTTTAAATGGTCATATCTCCATAAATTTAAATCTATATCAAATGGTTTTGATGTCATTGTAAAGCTCGTGAATTCAAATTATTTATTCTCAAAACGACTCCTTAATAAACCTCAATAGCTTTTTGAGCTAGAGCGGTATTTCCCTATAAACTAGACATGATAAGATTTTTTAAATCAAATAAGAACACCTTTTTTACTTTTGAATACTGGTGCAGAAAATTGTCAATCATACATAGCTCAAATCCATTACTTATTTTTAAATTCAAAAATATTTTTCGTGGAGGCAATAAGCTGACATTCATCAATGTTGCATATTCCGCGTGCGCGGCCATTTTCCAAGAATCGCATCGAGGAATAAAATTCGCCAATTACCATGAATCTCCGAACAATTTATCAAGTACTAGTGCGAATCAAGTTTTATGTTCTAGCTCCGAAGCCATAATTCAAAAAAGGAACCCCGTAAATGAACCACTAGCGGAATTTATGACAACGTTCTTCCACAAAGTGATAATGTCAAGAAAAGATCAAATGGATAAATAATTTAAGAAACTTATAATCTTGTTTACTTTAAATCGATATTAGTATGATTTAGGGGACCCGTCCTCTATTGGAATAATTTTATACGAAGAATAAAAAATACATTTTCAAGTCGTAACAAATTTTTGAATCATATAATGATTTTACCTACTTTGGGGCATAATGATTTTATCTGTGCTTCACTTTGAGCACAGGTATTTTAACTATGACTCATAATACTCCTAATTCATACTAGTACCTTTAAAATTTAAAAGTTTAAATCTTACCCAGTTACAGACTCATTCACCCATTGTGCTGCAGTTAGCATGCTTTTGACATAAGTTTGTTGATATAAAGATGCATCATATAGGCTTTTAGTTGTTGATGAGGAGGTCGAAGCCGAGGTTGTTGCTGCAGCATTGTGTGTTGGCAATGGCCAATATTGGGAAATAGTTGTAGCATCATCTGAAGATTGCCATGTGCTAGCGGCAGCTGCCGCTGCAGCTTGATGGTACATCATCAGATTCGCCGTCGTTTTGGAAAATATAGGTATTAAGAATTAAATAACGAAAATAGGAATATTAAATTGAGAAAAGTTAGCTTTAAGAAGTGTAATAATGAGATCAATGATAGGTTCTAAAATCCTACTATTATAATCGTATAACTTCTGTGTAATAATTAATTTATGTATTCTAATTTTTTTAACAAAATTTTTAATGATATAAAAAAATAACAAAGCAAAAATTGTATTTCCATTAATTTATTACTTGTCTAAGAATCTGAGCATTTGAACATTTTTTCTTTTTTAAAAATTATAATTCGTATAAAAAACAAATTTGTGAGGCATTAGTAAGCTTGGCCACTAGCAAAAATAAATGACTCAAGGGTACTTCAATAAAGAAATACCGCCATAAGCGCAAGCGTGTCGGCACGCGTACGCGCGCGTGGTTCTTACGACGCTAGAGACATGCCGGAGCCTGTCGAATCTAAGGGGCGGAACAGAACTACATCGGTTATTGGTTGAAATTTTTAGGCGCCCAATCGCCGATAGGAGTCGTGCGATTCTTTTGATCTTGCCGGCAGCCACCCATAAAGCATGTCGTAAATTTTAGCTCTGTTCATTGATAATCACAACACAGCGAAGCGAGGAAGAGGAACACTAGTATTTTCTCGATGAAACATAGAAAATGAATCTGAACGTTAAATAAAAGTTTTAATTGTTAGAAGAATAATTAATTTTGAGAACATTAAATATATTTTTTTAAGAAAAGAATTATTTGAAAAATGTTTAAGGATAAAATAAAATCAATTGATTCGTAATTAAAAATCATAAATATAAAAAAGCGATTCCTGTGTCCGTACGTACGTCCGCGCGAGATCTCAGGAACGGTAACTCGGATTAACATGCGATCTTTTTTAATAAGTAGTAGGTAGGGGATAGGTGTACAGGAAACAAGAAAAGAAATTGTAGACAAAAATTTTTCATTTTTTACTCCTTGGGTGACCAAGGGGAAAAAATCGAATTTTCAAAAAGTTCTTCAAATCGGTTGATTTTTTGTACTAGGAGCTAGAAGGTTTTTCGATATGGAGACATGATGGCGATATTATTTTTTAACAAAAATTTTTGAAAAAATTAAAAAATTAAGGGGTTACCCTAAATATCTAGGGACAAAAATATGCGATTTTCAAAATTGGCACAAAATCGGCTAATTTTTTTAACTCAGGGTCAAAGGTACCTTTTGCAACGTAATCGCCGATGTCGGCGTCTCTAACATCGAAGTCTGTGACGTCAGCGTCTGTAACGTCGACGCTTGCGACGTTGATATCAGTAACATTGGTGTAATATTGGTGCGTGAAGCGTGCGTAAGGCTAGTACAATAACAAATATCTTTTTTATTTATAGTAAATTTTCTACATCGGACATTATACTGACGCTAAGTTTCAATTTGATTTAAGATGTGTCATACAAAAAAGGTACCAATGGGGTGTGGGGGTAAAATTGATATATCAAATGTGCTTGAATTATCTGAATTTTTGTAGTATGATTTTTGGCTTTCGTTAGTGATACGTTGGAATTTTAAATAAATTTTACAACTCGTCAATGCGCACAATCAGTTCCTTGAATAGAAAAACCCCCAATGGGTTCATTTTTAAAAGATTCGATGGAGCTGATTACTTTCCTAACGACTGAATACTTTCAGATAAAAAAATAAGATGTCCCTCTTATTTTTTGCATAATCGGTAGAGTGTCCCACCAATTCGAACCTGCCCCATTATGTGCTATAGTGGGACATTCTATCGATTGAGCTATGAAGGCTTGTGTTGTCATCTTTTTAAAGGCATTTTCGTACGCCGTGCCCTCGAATTTCGGAGGGGTTTACCTACATCCAGCAGGCCAAATGAGCCCCGCTGGTAACAAATTTATGGCTATCTCGCATAACGCAGGCGGGCCACAAAATTTTAAAAAATTCAGTTTTTTAAACATGCGGTTTCGGTCACGGTTTTTTACAGCTTCATTCAGTGGCGTAAGCAGACCCCCATGAATGGAGTGCGGTTGGTCAGAAAAATTCAAAAAATAAAGGCGAAAAGTAAAAAATTTCTGTCACGTCAAAAAATACTCTTGGTTTTTCGACATTTCCGGATGGAGGGAGAGGATGAGGCCGAACCCCTCCTCTCCCCCTTATCCCTTGTGTATACCACTGGTTTCATTTATCAATTCTACAGAAAACTTGCTTATTAGCAAGTATTTTCTGTTCAGTTAATGAAACATTTTTTCAATTTGCTATAACAAATCAAAAAACATAAAACCGAGATTATTTCTAAATAATAAGACCAGTTATAAGTAATACCGCTCTCACGCAAAGGTCAAAAGGTCATGTGATAGAGCGGAGTTGCACAATTTACAATCATTGTGAAAATAATATAAAGTTTGTTATGACAACTTAGGCTCG
>JAQGCP010001904.1:0-11384 GCA_034699885.1 Acrobeloides thornei | reverse complement strand
AACATGATTATAAGACATGCTGTGTAAAAATTTCTTTCCCATACGAGGTTTAAGGTAGGTTTCAGAACATAAGAAGTTCTTAAAAGAAAGGGGGGTCATCCAGATATTACGTAATCAAAATTTCTTGACCCCTCCCCATTGTAATCAAACGTAATCATTTGGCTATCACCCCTCATGATTACGTCATCAATGGCAAAATTTTTAAAATAAAAATCAAAGCCTTATAAACAATTTTTATAACAAAATATGATATATACAACAAATGTTATTTGGTTTTAAATTGAAAAAATTGCTAACGGTTTTTCGAAAACAATTGAAAAAAATTCTTATAATCATGTTATCTATCGATTTGTGTCATATTGAAAATCCCTGACTGACACTTCGCGACTATTCCTTGAAAGGTAAAATTCGAAAATTTTAGAATTATTATGGCGTATTTTGTGAATCGATGGTATAAGAAGACGGTCTCCCCAACTTCGTCGGGCGGAAACAGAATTTCGCCAATCTCACCAATACAGGAGCTCTCACCACCGAACATGCTTCCGAAAAACAAAGACTTTTATTGAAAAACTTTTAATTTCGATTTTTTCTACAGATTGTGTCCAAATTTGCTGATTTTTGTAATGGGAGTTTTTGGCCACGGCGGACACGAATCTGAAGGAATTGTTTGATTTTGACCTTATTCAGGTACCTTTCCGGATGGATACCCATTTTTGCGTTATTAAGGCATTATCTCGACATTTTAAATCCTTTTAGGCTTTTTTTCGTTCAATTCCTGAGATCACAAAAAAATAAGCCTAAACGGAATTAAAATGGTCGAGATAATGCCTTAATAACGCAAAAATGTGTATCCATCCGGAAAGGTACCTGAATAAGGTTAAAATCAAAAAATTCCTGCAGATTCGTGTCCGCCGTGGTCAAAAACCCCCATGTACAAAAAATCAGCCAATTTCGACGCAATCTGTAGAAAAAATATTGGGGTCGAAAACCCAAAAAGTGCTAATTTTTGGTATTTTCTCTCTAAAAAGTCGAAATTAAAAGCTGAATTTTCTAACATACTGTATTTATCATAACTTTTCAAATTCACATCCGACTCTTATGATCAGCCACTCATTTTAAAGCTACATATTTGCCATTTTATTTTTAAAAAAAGATTATATCAATCGGATTATTTCTAATCGAGATATCTCTATTTTAGTTGCATATTCTTTTGTCTACGATTTTTATAGTTTTAACCATTTTCCTAAACATTTTAAAATATCGAGTTCGATTTCTAATTTTAAAGTTCTAGTTTTGAAAGTTCGTCTAAAGCTCGAACTTAATAAAAAAATGTTTTCACCTCAAAATCTGATTTTTCTAGACATCGATTAGTTTTTTCTTCTATTATTTTGTATCTCGAAACTGGAATTCTTTTTTAGTAAGTTGAATAAACTTTTATTTTTAACTATAAATTTAACAAACTACTTTTATAAACATGCATATGATCTTTTAATTTTACACGATTTAAAGCTGTTGAAGCATAATAATTAGGCCTGTGCAGATGAATACAATTAACCCTCCATATGTGACATCCCTAGGGACTCACAGGATAAAAGGGGTATATAAAAATGGCTAATCCAACATCATTTAAATTTCTATACGGACTTATATTCTAAGTTCATGCGTAGTTAATCTGCCCCATAAAAATACAAAAACGTATTCTTTTGTTTAGAGACAAGATGGAAGAATTGTACTCGTTTCGAAGAATTTCTTATTCGAACGAACAATTTTCCGGATGTTTGAGTAGCTGAAAAAAAAAGAATTATAGAGTCCATGAAGAGAAAACTTCAAAATACTAAAACGGAAAATTAAGCGAACAGAAGTGTGTCATAGACCTGATACATAACACAAGCCTGGTGAAACGAAAACTGAATACACATGTAATAATATCGAAAACACTCAACTGATGAAATATATTGAGTTTTAACATCAAGAAAAATAAATCAAGTGGAAATGTTGTTAAAAAACGGCTTCTTCTATCGAAAAAATTGATTTCCGGCACGTATCCTGATTTTCAGGCAACATAAACCTCATTTACAGATTCCTCATGCACGATTCCATACTCTTGAAAAAAATTTATCTTAGGCCCTTTTGTGAATTACTTATGCAACAATCCAATACTACATCAATAGCAAAAAGGGTATTAATTAATTCAAGATTAGAGCTGATAGACATAAATCAAGAACGCATTTTATTTGGAGAACAATCGGTTAATCCTCATCCAAATTCAGAGAAAAATCTCATACTTTTAACAAATTCTAGTTCCCAAACAACTACATTAATCCATATTTAGTCGATGTTGATGCTACTAAACTTGGGATTTGATACTACCGAACTTTGATAATCCGAGTAATTATATATAAACCTTTGTATCCCACTACCAGAGTGTAGTTAACAACAATAGTATGTTCTCGTTTAGTCAGTGGCGTACGCCAAAATCACTAATGGGAGGGACACTTCGCTGAAGGAGGAGCACTTCTTAAAGGGGGTAAACTTTGCAGCAACACTTTCGAAAAAATTTTTTATAATTTTTACAAAAATGACTTTTCTAGGGGTAATTTTATGCGAAAAATCGATTGCGTGAATCGAAAAATTCTGACAAAATTTTTCGGGGGTCAAAAAATTGAAAAAAATGCGTCAAAATTAGTGGTTATAAGTTTTAACCAAACAAAATCATTTTTAGGGGTAATTTTGTACGAGGAATCAATTGCGCGCTCGAAAAATTCTGAAATAATTTTTCGGGGATCAAAAACTCTCAAAAATAATTTTGTTGGGGTTAAAACTTACAACCCCTAATTTTGACATATTTTTTTCGTTTTTTGACCCCCGAAAAAATTTTTTCAGAATTTTTCGATGCGCGCAATCGATTCCTCGCACAAAATAACCCCTAGAAAAGTCATTTTTGCACAAATTAAAAAAAATTGTTTTCGAAAGTGCTGCTGCAAAGTTTACCCCCCCCCCCATCCCCTCCTTTAAGAAATGTTCGAAATTTTTTTCAAAATCCGATTTTTATTGCACTTTTATTAAGAAATTTTCCCGGAAGGGGACACCTGCCCCTTGCGTACATCACTGTGTTTATTTAATATTCCTTATTAGAATGTCCAAGACTAAACAAATCGGGATCATTGGTGGTGGTGTTGGCGGTGTTTGTGCAGCTCGAAGATGTTTAGAAGCTGGATATCCGGTAACCGTATTAGAACAATCTGATCGACTATTCGGTATATGGAATTATGATAAGCCTAGATCTCCAGTCTATGAACGACTCATGTAAAAAGAGAATATCATGAATTATACAACTTTTAGACTCAATTCCCCAAATCAATTTATGACCTTCAAAAACTTTCCACAACCAGAACATTATAGCGACAAATCTTCGTTTATGACGAGAGAGCAATACTACGCGTATTTACAGAGCTTTGCACAGCCTATGAAAAACTCTGTTTTAGTAAGTGTTATACTTATTTTATTTTTGGACGATCCCTTGAGCGCCGAAGGCGCTAGGTCTTCCGTTTCTTTAGTTTGAACATAAGGTTATTCAAGTAACAAGAGAAGGTGATCAATGGAAAATTTTAGCGCAAGTCAAATCTAATCCAATACCTTTGGGTAAGAAAACTTTCCAAAAAAACATTTTTTATATTTTAGAATTTTTCTTCGATGTCATATTCGTATGTGTTGGCGGTTGCCAGATCCCAGATATACCACCATATGCGAAAAAATATCAAAAACCTTGGATGCACAGTAAATATTTTCATGATGCTAATGAATTTAATGGAAAAACCGTGGGTATTGTTGGTGGATTGTTTTCGGCAAATGATATGGCAGATCATCTGTCTAAAGTTGCCAAAAAGGTAAAAGATTTGGTCAATTAACAAGAAGTTGGGAATCAAATTCGACTGGCAAGGGACACTCACTAAGTGATAGTCCCAGATTTGCACGAAGACAACGTAAACTGATTCTATAGGCCCTTGTAGTTACGAAAACACCAAAATTAGAATTCCCTAGTTTGATTTTTGGGGTTAACATCCGATGGTTGAGACAGACTTATATGAAGGTTAATATGGGTATAGAACCATTCGATACCTGTACATCCTTCGGGTATAGTGAAAAGATAGAGCTCTTTCTTTCCGTATTTACAGTGTCCCAGTACGAGGTATCATTGTATGTGTTTAAAGAAACGACATGCATTAATGATTTAGGACCGATCGATGGAAATAATACATCACGATATCATTAAAAGCAAAAATTCAATTCACACATAGTGGACAGAATCATACCTGTCCTCATAGAGCAGCATACTTTTCGTTCGAATTTCATAATTTTAGATTTTTATCTGCCATCGCAATTGCCCTTTTGAAAGCTGGGATTTTGCTTCAAATGTCGAGCAAAAACCAATGCCAATCGACGCTACGCCAAATTCGTTGATTCTGTCTGATAACACTAAGCTAACTGACTTAGATGTGGTTATCTATGGCACAGGATGGAAATATGCTTTCCCGTTTCTTGACCCGGAACTTCTACAAGTCTCGTCCGACGGAAAGGTTGTATCACCCCTGTTTTACCATGTCGCACAACACGATTATCCAAATTCCTTCTTTGTGCTGGGTCTAATGACATGCTGCATCCCGCTGCCATTGGTTTTCGACAGTCAATTGGAACTTATTTTGAGTTTGATGGAAAAAGATCCAGATGAACTTAAAAAGGTCTTATCAAAATGGGAACCTCAGCGTTTTAGGTAAGTTAATGACAGTGGTAGAACACTTTTTGAATCATCGAAAAAGTTAGATGATTCAAAAAGAACATCACCCTTCTTTTGGGTTCATAAATTTTTTCAAGAATTTCCGAGTTTCTGGATCAAGTTCAAGGTCCTAATAAGCATATACTTGAATTTTTTTAAATTGATCAATTTTTAGTGAACTCAAGCACATCGGGCTAGGAGACAAATATTTTCATACGATTGATTATCAATTCGTACCGTTTGACAGGAATATTATCTGGAATTATTTTAAGGAGCTCTCGGAAATTGGAGGCAACAAATATCGATTTACAAAAGCCTATGAAAAGATGTTTGTGCATTGGATTGAAGACATTGTTCTTCATCCAGCTAGCTATCGAAAATATAAATATCGGATTAGAAATGAAGACGAAGTCGAGGTAGAATGGGATGACGGTGAATCGCATCATTTTATTGTGTTATAAATTCGACAAAAATTTTTTAACTTTAAATTCTTTATTTTTATCAGATACTTAGCAGGGATGTAAACGTGTACGATTTTCGTGTACATGTATGTGTACTACACGTTCAAATACACGTTAAATGTGTAGTACACGTACACGAACGAGTCGTGTACTACACGTAAACGTAAAATTTCGATTTTTCATGTAGTAAAATTGAAACATGTTTAGTTTGTCTTAATAACCATGCTACTGTAAAGGAAATTTTTTAAAACGCTAATTTTACAAAAATACATGTACACGTTACTACACGTTAAACGTGTAGCGTGTAATACACGTTTACATCTCTGATACCTAAGCACTAGAACGGAACGTACCTTACCGGTAAGTTAGATCCTGAACCTAACTTATCGGTAAGTTAGTTATGTCCCGAATCTAACTTACTTTTTTGAAAATTTTCAAAGTATAATAACTTTTTTGCCTTTAAAGAATTTTGACATGGGGTTTTGGGCATTTTTGTAGGTCGCATCGAGATTTACAAAAATGCCCGAGACCCCATTTAGAATTCTTTAAGGCAAAATAGTTATTACACTTTGAAAGTTTCAAAAAAATAAGTTAGCGTTCGAACATGACTTACCGGTAAGTTATGTTCTGAACATAACTTACCGGTAATGTACGTTCCGTCGATACATACCATGTCCGTGACGCAAGAAACAATTTGATTCATATATCAAACGTATTTTTCAGCCTTTATCTTCTCTAAACAATTTCATTCTTCTGTCGTTCCCACATACTTTCAAGTTGATCAAAATAAACTCGTTTTTTTGTTTTTTGTTTTCGTATTAATAAATGTTTAAATCTAAGGGCATACTCTTGAAAATATGTTTGTTGTACTTAATGGGGGGGGGGGGGTAAAAGTTACGGCAGGTTATCGACACGATGAAAAAACCTAAGTAAAAACCGTATTTTCATTCCATTTTCTATGATCTTTTTTGTCCATGAACGATTTTATATAATTAAAAAAAGATCATCGAAAACAAATGAATTTTGACCAAGTTAAGGTCAAATTACCAATGGGATAGTGGAAATTTCAAAAAATTTAGATTTTCGACACGAAAACCTGATTTTCAGGCAAAACCGTCATAATTTTCGGATTGCCCATGACCGATTCTATATAGATAAAAAAAGGTCATAAAAAACAAATAAAAAATACGGTTTTTACTTAGGTTTTTTCATCGTGTCGATAACCCACCGTAACTTTTACTCCCCCCTTAAAACTGTTTTTCCAGCTATAATTAATCGTTTTTAGTTGATTTTGTGCATATCGCCACTTTTTTGCAAAATTGGATGACAAGATAGAAGTTCGGGAAAAAATCGCCTTTTTCAAAGAACATTGATTTTTTCTCAAAACTTCTAATCCATTTATCTTGCAATCCCCATAGAAATTCTTTGTAGGCTACCAAAGAACTACCATGTTGAGGAGCTTGATCCTATTGTCAGTTTTGAATTTCTTTAAGTTTTTTTATATACTACTACAATTCTCCTATTATTTTGAGTTATAATAAAGATCAGGGGTAATCTAACATCAAATACCAAGTTATTACAAGCTTATTTTAAGCTGAAATAAAAATTGGATGATGGAAATCTCAAGCTTATAGATGAAATATTGTTAGAGAAAGATTTAATGAGAAAGAGAAAGATTCTAAGGACGAAGAGCCGGAAAAAAATGAAAATTTTTACTTAGCCATGGTCATATTCCATCGGTATCAATCAACTCTCCATATAGTGACACCCTTGACTAGAGTTGACTAGAGAAATTTCAATGACTGACTAGTGTAATTCAATTTTAGTAATTTAAAATGATCACCAGAGTTGCAAGCGGAAATATCTCTAAAAAGAACATTCCCGGGAATATTCCCATGTGAGAAAATTTGCGGAAATTTGTGCGACACTGATGATCAGCATGTACTTGGACGAGCTTATATGAGTAATTTTAAATGGTGTAAAACCAACGAGAGAAAAATACTGATTGGACCCTGTTTCAAGGAAAGGATTTGTTTTTTTGTTAAAAACCTAATCCTTTCTGTTACATTATAGACAAAGATAAAATTATTTATCAGTATTATTGGGGAAAAAATTTTTGTTTATTTTCCGGAAACGCGAGCGGTGGTGAGAGCTCTTGAATTGGTGAGATCGGCGAAATTTTGTTTCCACCCGACGCAGTTGGGGAGACCGTCTTCTTATACCATTGATTCACGAAATATGCCATAATAATTCTAAAATTTTCGAATTTTAATTTTCAAGGAATAGACGCGAAGTGTCAGTTCCTTGTTATAAGAAAACTTTTTTTGTCTTTAGTAATCTCAAGCTTTCTCGGATACTTCAGTGACTTACCCATCGAGTGCATGAAAACAGATCCAGTTCATTGTTGTCGTCAGGAACACTCCCCATTTTGGATTGACATGTGGAGGAATAAAATAAAATTCCACTAGCATATGCATCTCTAGAATGCCAGTGATGAATGTCTAAATTCAAATTCGAGCATTAATAAACAACTTTTCATCTACTTGAATGAAAAACCCAATGTCCCGTTTCTTTTGTCGCTTCTCAAAGACTGTACTCGAAGCCATCACTAAAAATCTTGTTCAATTTCCACTTTATTAATCTTACCTTGGAATTGAAAATGTTTCTTTAAAAAGTACAAAGTACACATATCGATTATAAGACACGAAGCCAACAAACTCATCCCATAGATGAAGTCAATGTAAAATCCCAAAATATAGCCACAGGTCGTGTTGGAAAACGCCCACAACATCGACCCATCGGTTCTGTAATAGAAATCACAACCAGCTAAAAAATTGGTGCTTGGCTTTAGTGAGTTTAACAGTTCTTACTAAAGAAAAGCGGCAAAGCATGGATCGTGCCCAACGCCCAAACAATAGCCAAGAAAATTTTTGTATTTTTCACACTAAAGATAACTTTATAAGCCAAAGGTTTGGCAATCGCAACTAGTCGGTTGATAGCCTTCGCGAAGTGTGTGTATAAGATGACGTAGTAGAACCAATCAGCTAGTTGACCCATTTTGTGCTCTACATAATCCGAAATGACGGATTCCTTGTCCCTAGAAAATGTAACTAGAAGGAGAGTAAGATCGATCTTACAAAATCGTTATAATTCCATCCCATATTCCAAGTTGCACCAAAAGTCCAATCGAAGCGATAGCTCCCGACATGCAGAGATAGATGAAAGTGTTGCATTCGACTTTGATACGAACGAGTAGATTGAGTGACCAAATATGACCAGCCAATCCGATAATGCCAATCTAAAAAGAGAATTTGATGAGAGAAATTCGGAAGAGAATTCGGAGACGAATGTCTGACAATTTAATACACCCACCCCATTCCCTGAATCAGGGTCAAGGAAGCGTTTTCACATTTTGGGAGTGCACGCAATCGATTTCTCGCATAAAATTACAGTCACTTGTTAAAAAAATTTTCTACCCGACCCTACTTTGGACCCCCTTTAAGATATAAGTTACAAAAAAGTTACAATAAGCATCGCTAAACCACTAGCTGATCGTTCGGTTGAGGTAAAAGAAGCAGTTGTTGCTATCGTCATATTAGAGTTAGTTAAGTTTGACGCCATTATGATCTTAAAACGTTGAAGAAAATTAGGAAATCACCTAATCAACTTTTTAAGCACGGAGCTGTTAAACGGGAAAAGGTTTCTCAAATAGCGCCGGAGGCGCTATTTGACCGCCGAAGGCGCATCGGCCTAGGAACTCTTAAATTGAGGTAAAAATAGATTTAATGCTGAAATATGCCACAGATATAAAAATAACTTTTTTTGCAAATTCAAAAGTACCTTCGAAATAAGCTCATTTTTGGAAATAGTGGAGCTCGGATTAACCACGCCGAGAACGTGGAAATATAGGAAATTTGTTAAATTAGGCAAAAGTTTTCGCACCTGACCGGGATTCGAACCCGGACCTCGATAGCACAATGGTAGTGCTCTTGGACGATAGCCAGGAGGTTCGGGTTCAAGTCACGGTCGGGTCTGAACACTTTTGCCTAATTAAAAAAAATTTAAGTAAACTTTTATTTCTAGCTATAAATTTAACAAACTACTTTTATAAACATTCATATGATCTCTTAATTTTACACGATTTAAAGCTGTCGAAGCATAATAATTAGGCCTGTGCAGATGAATAACCGATAGAATATGACCATGGTTAAGTAAAAACTTCAGATCTTTTTTCGGCTCTTCGTCCTCATTAGAATCTTTCACTACCAATATTTCATCTTTAAACTTGAGATTTTCATTATCCAATTTTGATTTCAGCTTATAATAAGCTTGTAATAAATTGATATCTGATGTTGGATTACCACTGATCTTGATTATAACTAAAAATAATAGGAGAATCGTAGTAGTATATGAAAAAAACCTACAAAGATTCAAAACTGACAATATGATCAAGTTCCTCAACATGGTAGTTCTTTGATAGGACAATGATTAAAACAATTATTGGTTAAAGATCATTTTGTAAATTTATATTGACTTTTATAAGTGTTGCGGTTGTTATTTCATCAATCAAAATATTTTGATTTTTACATTGTTTGGATCGAAAGATCGAAAATACAGGATACTCGAAAGTTTTGAAATAAAGTTGATCAAAGTGGTTAATAAAAATTTTTCTAAAGGACTTTTTTATATTGAAATTCAAATTTTTCATATATCGGAAAAAGTTCTAATCAAGAAAAAAGGGACTAAAAAGGGTCTAATGTATAAGTTGATGGTGACATTCGAGTAGGACATTACATTTGAGGATCATATGGACACACATGTACAATGGGTCTTTTAAGGTCTTCGAACAAAGACCCGGATCGTGCATAGCGCAAGGGGTTGAGAGGGGGTTGCATAGTTCAAGGGGTTGAGAGGAGGGGGTCGTGAATGACGCGCGACTATGAATGACACATTTTGCGAAGCGCGACTTTTTTTAGTCGTGCAATCGGATCGGATTTTCGAAGACCCACTTGTACACGTGTGAGACGGACCTTTAAAGACCGAACATTTGAGGAAGGCTATTTGAGAACCAGACATTTGAGGATAAAATCAAATTTCCGACCCCAAATGTTTTGCCCTCAAATTTCGATCTCAAATACTGTCCTCAAATGTTTGTTTCTCGACCAAATCAGACCGTCTGATAACTAATATAAAAATGACCGAACTCTATCATTTTCTTCGAATGAAAACAACTGTTTCAAAATAAAAGAATTCCGATTCTATCAAATCCCTTGTTTTAATCCTCTGTTCTATTTTACACAGACATTTAAACGCCCTGTTAACAATCTTTGGTATTAATAAAAATAAAGAACTTGTTTTTACATATGGTTCTAGTTCTAGTTGCATCGCATTTTTAAAGTATAGATTTCGTGCTGAAAATTTTGTTTAAAATGTTGATAAATGATCCGACTGTTTTTGATCTTTAGTTATTAGAACTATTACAGATCAATGAACACTTTTAAAGTGTATCTATGACTCGGAAAATCATTAAGACACAGCCTCTAGGAAGTATTCAAGTAAAAGGGAACAAAAAATTTTTCACCCCTTTTTTGTAATCATCGAGATCTATAACTTTCAAAAGAACAAAAAAATTTTGTCCCCTTTTTTAGTTAAGATTTTCTTAGAGACCGTGAAATTTTCTTAGAGACTGTGTCTTAATTTATCGTATTTTCTCTAAATAAGACCCGAGTCTTATTTTTTTCAACTTCTCTCGTAGGGGATCTTATTTTAGAGAGGGGTCTTATTTTTTAGCGTGGCAACGGTTGAGGACGGGTCTTGAGGGCGAGACATTTGAGGATGGGACATTTCAGGATGGCCATTTGTGAACGGGGCATTTGAGGACGGAATATTTAAGGATGGTGCTATTTAGGGCTTAAAAAACAAATCCCACCTTTGTTCTTCAAATGTGCCGTTCACAAATAGCCGTCCTCAAATGTCCCGTCCTCAAATAGCCATTCACAAATGTCTCATCCTCAGACTGGACACAAGTTGTCATACTTTTTCGTCGTACTTTTATCGTACTTTTTCAGTACGTAACCTTAAAAGTTTTCATTTATCGTACTTTTGGTGTTATTTGGTAGTACTCGTGAGTACTATCGAATGGTAAAAGA
>JAQGCP010001903.1:0-11386 GCA_034699885.1 Acrobeloides thornei | reverse complement strand
TTCTTGACAAAAGCCTCCAGTTGAGCTTTATCAGCACCACGAATTGAATCCATTTTTTGACTATAAACTTTTAAAATGAACACATTTTATGTCTAATCAACTAGCTCTCAACACTTCGGCCTGAGCCTGATATGGTCATTATAAATTTTTATCTAGATTTTTGATCTAAAGTGCTTCAAATCGAATTGTAGACACATAAAGTAAATGAAATTTAATTTTAAATGTCAAAATAATTTGTCATATTAGATTTTTTGGTACTACTTCGGATTAATAAAAAAATACCCATAAAATGCTTGATTTCAAAAAAAATTTCGACTTCAGAACCCTGTCATTTGCGGTCGTTAATCCGAAGTAGTACCATTTTTTTTAAATCACATGTGGAAATAAGCAATATTGACCAGTTTCGATCAGGCGCGAATCCGAGATTTCTCTTAAAACTGCTCACAAGGTCTTTTTATAAACTACTATAGAAACCGATAAATCCAACTTTTAAGAAAACTTACCCATTTAAAAATGCGATGAAAGTAGGATAAGCCATGACATTGTGACGTAGAGCCGTTTCTTAAAAAAAAGGATTAAAGAAATTTAAAAACAGATCTAACCTTTCAACTTTTCGCCATCAACCTTGGCATAAGTCAACTGTGGATACTTATTTGCCAACTCCTGAAAGAATGGAGCAATCATATTACATGGCTGGCTAAAATGATTACATATGATCATTTAATTAATTTAAAAAAATTTGAATCAAAGCTTATAAAAAATGGGTAATATACCATATACTCCATACTTTTGTCGCGACCGACACAACAAGAACAAAATTTTGTAGTGCGATTTTTCTCTTCTCGTTCTACAGCCAATTTGAGATTTTATAGCGCAACTAATTTTTTCGCCTCATGACAAAAATTGTTCTTGCCACAAGAGTGAACTGTAGAAAGTCGCAATTTATTCTCACAAATTAATCGCGCAACTAAATCTCGGCGCTATTAAGTCTAGCCAGTTCCTACATTTTTTCATTATCATCCAATCGTGTTACACAATATTTGTTGCGTAACACATGTTATTAATTAAAAAACTTACCACCAAGTAGCAAAAAAGTCCGCAATCACAGGAGTTGTTCCGCTTTTTAAAAGAATGTTGTTGAATTCGCTATCCGATTGTGGTTGCAATACCGGCATTTTGTTTCAAATAATATGCTAAAAATTCATTCATAAAAGCACAAACCAGGGGTGCCAAGTCTGCTGAATTTGAATTTTCAGAAAAGTGTTGATTTTGAGATATCAAAAATCTAGCAAAATGCTGATTTTTCAGTGTCAAATCTGATTTTTGAGATGCGAAATTTTGTCAAATTTATAAGAAATAATGAAAATTAGCATTTTGCTGATTGCTCCTCCTAAAATCTGATTTTTGAAGTCAGATTTGCTGATTTTGAAACAAATGTTCTTGGCATCCCTGGTATATTTCATAGTCTGGGATGCGTTTTCAAGACGTTTAGATGCGCGCAATCGATTTCTCGCATGAAAATACCCCTTATAGGTGATTTTTGAAAAATTTTCGCCAAAAACGCAAAAGTACGTTTTTTTGTTCACCGTGTATGATAGCTATTTGGATCATTTCATGATTTTGGAAAAGATCATGAAAAGAGCTATCCTTAATTTTGCACACGCTACCAAGTAAGACTGACACTGAACTTGTCAGCCACCTGAATTTAATGTGCTCTCTCAGTGGATCAAAAATAAGCACCAAGCAAACACATTTCAGAGATGGGCGGAGAGATTTTTCCGGATTGTTTCAAAATTGGAAAAATCCGGATTAATCCAGATTTTTGCGGGATGAAAATCAGATTTTTTCAGAAAAATCTGAAAAAACCGGTTTTTTCCGGACAAAATCCCATCTCTACATTTCACCAACATCCACAAAATCTTACCACAGTATCAGGGATTCCTTGAACATCCCTAGGCAAAGCCTGTTGTGCCGACACAGATGGAGAACGACCAACACGAATTTTCTTGCCAAATGGCTCTCTTAGTTGCTCTTCTTCAAGATGACGCATCCTCTTCGATTTGATATCAACACCGAGGCCACCCAATTCTTGCTCTAGCCGGTCCATAGTTCTCTCACGCTTGCGACCAATTTTTCGTGAAGGTCGAGGCTTGTCAACACCCTTCTTTAGTTTCGACTCCATTCGCATGAGATCTTCTTTTTCCTTAATCTGTTCCGCTTGAATCAATAGCTCTTTGGTTTCGTCGTCGTCAGTGTCCAAATCGGAATCGTAGAGCCCGGATTCTTCACGCATTTTCTCCTCTTCTTTCAATCGTTTGAATTTCTATTAAAAAAAATGAAAATGTGGCATGTTACGGCCTTTTGTTGATATTTTTGTCACGGCCTTTTTGAAAAATTTTTTTCAAAAAGGACGTGACAAAAAACGGTGACAAAAGGCCTCGGTGATCATACTGTGGGCAGGAGGGAAGCCTCCCAACGAAAACCTGAATTTGAATTCCTAAAGGAATTTTTGAAAAATTCTACCGCCAATCGATAGAGTGCATCGAAAAATGGTAGTATCCCAATTTTCGTGTAAACAAATCCTTCGCTTTTGAAGAAATTTAGTTCAAAGTTTGATCAAAATTGACCTAAATTTAGCCAACTTTGAACTAAAATGAATGTTTTTAACGAAAATTGGGGGTACTACCGTTTTTCGATGCGCTCTTATCGATTGGCGGTGTAATTTTTCAAAAATTTCTTCATGAATTCAAATTTTCGTTTCAATATACAGATTTTAAATTCTTCTACCTCGACAATTTCTGAATCAACAAAATCAGCAATATTATGTCCTTCCCAAATTTCTGGTACGATATCATATTTTTCATCTTCATTCTTCAATAGGTAGTGCTTTTTCAGATCCAATATGTATTTACTGCCCATTTCTAGTTCGATTTCTCGTTCCAGTTTACGGGTTTTCTCGTCACGTAAATGGGAGACATCTTTAGGCATCATATTTCGCTTTTTCAAGACAGCTTCTGGAATATATGCAGCGCGGACCTAAAAAATAAAAAGGTCATTAAGGTGTAAATAAAATCGATTTTAGACGACTATACAAAGCTTGAAAATGCTTAGTACATATTCGATTTTCGCCTCAATACACATTCTTATTTTCCTGAATCAGGAAAGCGTTTTCAAGCAAAAACATGAAAAAATCGCCCAATTCCGGTTTTTTAATGCACTCGCACATCAAATCTTACTTTATCATCCCTCGGCTCTGGATAAGC
This sequence comes from Acrobeloides thornei, assembly GCA_034699885.1. Lineage (NCBI taxonomy): Eukaryota > Metazoa > Nematoda > Chromadorea > Rhabditida > Cephalobidae > Acrobeloides > Acrobeloides thornei. Next base: position 8,123 of record JAQGCP010001903.1, on the reverse strand, counting down.
CACAAACAATCGACTGATAACACCGCTGTCACTACCCTTCACGTGCAATTTCCTTTCAACACGTTGAGCTAAAAGAGCATCACAAGCCTAAAAAAGTGCCTTCTTTAAATGAAATAATATAATCTAACACACCTGATCTCTCAGATTCATAATTCCTTCTTGTGAAACTGTGCTCATTTCAACAATCGGAATATTCTGTTGTTCCAATTTAGTCAAAAATTCAGCCTTCTCTGGTGGTAAATCACCGCGACGCAAAATATCGATCTTGTTCAAACCAACAAAAACAGGCTTGTTTGAAAATAGCGGTCGAATGCTTTCGAAGAGCTGAATCTGCTCATCCAATGAATGATCACACTGCTCACTAATATCCATGATGTACAAGACAGCGGACTTCAAATGGGCCAACGCTGTGACGGCTTGCATCTCAATAGTGTTTCGTTGTTCCAGTGGCTGATCCAATATACCAGGCGTATCTATTACCTTAAAAGATATATAGAAATATTAAAGGGGGAAATCCGAGATTGAGGCGAGTTATCGCAAAAATTTTCGAAAAACGTAAAAAATGTTCGAAATGATGAAAACAAATACTGTTTTCGAGGAAAAATCAAAAAAAAACTTTTTGGGTGTTTTTTGGCCTTTTTTACAGCAAGTTCCAATCAATAAAAAGGCCAAAAAACACTCAAATTTATTTTTATTTTTCCTACAAAACAATATTTTTTTCATCGTTTCGAACATTTTTTGCGTTTGTCGAAAAATTTTGAAAAACAAATTTTTGCGATAACTCACCTACCCCTTTAATAAAAGAAGATAACTAACCTGCCAGCGTAAATATCGATAGTCCAAATGACCAACATAGAGAGATTTTGTGGTAAAAGCATACGGTTGAACTTCAACATCGGCGCGTGTGATTTTGTTGATCAAGGAAGATTTGCCAACGTTGGGAAAGCCGCAGACGATTAGAGTTCTAAAAGATAAAAATATCATAAAAACGACAGATCACTATCAAATTTCAAATTGCGCCTCTTTTCCATAATCCCATTTTATGTTTTTCCCAAAATTTTTCAAAAATCATAATGGCGTCCCATTACAATTTTTCACAAAAATATCCAAAAAATTCCATTTTTTAAACAAAAATCGAAATTCTCTGAGCATTTTCAGTTTAAAACTGCCATTTTTGAAAAAATTTCGCGCGTGTGGAGTTTTTAAAAAAAAAAATCGTCTTGGGGACCAAGGATTTTTTTCGCCTCCTAAATTGAATTCTGAATATGCAGCTGCTCTACCTTGTATTCGGATCAATGCTTGGCAAACGCGATAAATGCTGACGAACATGTTCCAAATAATCAAAACTGGACTTCTGGCGTTTTAATAGCTTCACCATTCTTCCCAACGCTGCGCGCTTCAACATTTTGCAGCGATAAAGTGAATCACCATATTTCATCAAACGCACATATTCCCGAGCAATTCCGTCGATCAAATGTCGAGCTGTGTTCATTTGGCCCAATGCAATTTTGTAGTGATCTTTGTCGTATAGAATGTTCATAAGATCAGCATAGAAGGGATGCACTTCCTGAAAATGCATCCTACATACATGTAACTCATATGAAATTTTTTCTGAAAATGACCCTTATAGGGGTCATTTTCATGCGGGAAATGCGAATTTGACATTTTCGAGGCGAAAAAACGCTTCCCTGAATCAGAGAAGGCGTATTGAAGCGAAAAATGCGATTTTTGTCTAAAAACGACCCCTTTTTAGGGTAAAAAAAACATGCGGAAAATCCGAATTTGGTGTTTATAAAATTCCTCAAATTCAAGAAACGCTGTATATCAACGTGAAAATTCGAATTTTATAAATGCCAAATTCGGATTACCCGTATGTTTTTACCCCTAGAAGAGTAATTTTCAGAAGGCTCCCGATACTAAATATAAAGACAATTTTTACAGCTATAAAAAGCCCACATACCTCCATTTTTGGAAACTCCGTGAGAATCTGCGTAAGCTTATCATGTAAAGTCTGCTGCATGAACTTAATCTTTCGAGCATAGAAAGCACGAATTCGGCTAATAGCATAGCCTTTGTGAACAACAGTTGGAGTTTTACGCTGAGTTTTTGATAGAACCACTTCTTTTAGATCCTAAAAATCTTGACTAACACAAAAAATAAAATGTTAGCTTACGGCTGCTGAAGGAACTACAGTAATTTTCTTAAAATTATACAAAGATGTCATTTTGATATTCCAAGTTCAAATTAAACTACCTAAAAACCGTCTAATTTTGTTGTACCGCACTTTTTTCAGTTGTGCCGTTGCATTACGGCACAACGCTAGCAATTGTGCCGCGAACAGAGTTGTGTCCACATGTGTTTCAAAACCAGAAAAAGTCTGATCCCGGTAAGAAAACTGTTGGTAAATGTCTCTATCGAAGGGGATTTTCTATGCGGGAAACTGATTGCGCGCATTCCCGATGCCCGAAAACGCTTTTCTGATTTTTCGAATTTTTGACCCAAAACCAGAGAATAAGAATAGACTTTAAACAGTTCGCCATTTTTTATTTTAAAGCTCTTAGAAAATTTTTTATGGAGTCTTAAGTGAAAAAAGCTGTAAAAAATCACTTAGATCCCATAAAAATTTTCTATGACCTTTAAAAGAAAAAAAAATGGCGACTTTTTCAAGTCTACTCTTGCCCGACAAAATAAAAAAGAATTATGGAAAAAGTTGCTAATGGTAAAAACTAGATACATTTTGAAAATTTGGGTCAGACTTTTTCTGCTCTACGAACCATGTGGTGCATGCACAACTGAAACGGCACAATTGCTAGAGGCACGACTGCTAGCCGTCACCCTAAACATAGAAACTTGATTTGAATAAAAATTTTTATTGCACAATCCTAACTAGAAAACTATATTACTTTTATCATTTTCAGAAATTCGTTTTAAAAGTTGGCGTCTAATTTAAAACATCTTACAGGTAGTTTCGAAAGAGTTAAAAAGACAAAAAAAAGTGAAGTACAGTCAACCCTCGATTTGGTGACCCCCCCCCCCCATGGAGGGGTCACTAAATCAGGGAGTAAGCTTGGGCTTAAGCTCAAGGATGCTAAGTCAAACAAAAAAATAAAAATAAGGACAACCGTCTCAAAAAATAAGATTTCTCAGCCAAAAATAAATGCAATTAAAAAAATCTAATTTTAATAGAAATTTTTATTTTTCCGGACAAGAAAAAACAACAAATGTTAATCAGATTGATATTTTTCCCAATTTGAAACTTTCTTTAATAGTTCATTATCTTTTAGAATCAATTGATACATTTCCAAACAATCAACATCAAAATTCACCAGAACTTGAGCATGACTTTTGATTGTGTTCATAAGTCAAAAAATTGTCAAAATGGATAAAATTCACTGTTAATAACTCAAAACAATTGTCAAATTAATCAATTTGGTGTCGTTTTGTTCGTCTCGTCGAAAAAGAATGCCGTCTTTGTTTTTTTACACCCAATTAAGCGTATTTTTCAAAAATGTAAAATCCAGGGTTTTCGTGTCAATATTCAGGCAAATTCAAACCCGTTACCGGGCAATTTCCAGACACTGTCTGGAAATGAGTCGGGATTTCCGGACGGCTAGCGTCCGGAAATCATCGTGAAATGCGTTTCCGTGAAGGATTCGACACATATAGGCTCCGATAGGACCAATTCTCCTGCCTCACTCTCTTCCTATTCATTTTCAAGAGGGATAAGGGGTGTGCAGCCCACAACAGGAATTACTCCTAAATTACTGGGGCTTTTGCGCATACCTAACGCCCCGGACCCAGGGGATTCCACATTCTCAAGGCTTAAAAATTAGGCTAAAAACAAATGCACCAGGCTGGATTCGAATCTGCCATCTTTTACAAAATTTTCAGAAAAAAATCAAAATTTGGCAAAAAAACAAATGCCCTAGGCTGGATTCGAACCTTCGCCCTTTTCCCAGTCGATCTATCAAATGACCTTGGTTTGTATCCCCAAAAGAACTTATGTACCAAAGGCATTTTCTATTGAAAAATTTTTTCAAGGGGATACCCCACAAAATTAGTATCATTCTGCTCCTCTCATCACCCTCTACAACGTGGTATAGGTTGGAATTCACCATTAAAAAATCGCCTGTACACACGAACGAACGAACACAAGCACTTTATATATTTTTAATAATAAAAAGTGATTTTCTATAAAGTTGTACGTCATGATCTCAGGAATAACTTTGAAATTTTTTGTCGAAAACGGTTTTAATGAGCCCCTCAGATGACAAAAAGAAAAGATGCAATACTTTCTGAACGACAGAATTTAATACGAGGAACCCCAAAAGTCTGATTATAGTTATGTCTGGCAATGTATTCTTACTAAAAATTTTGGTTGAACCTTTAAAAAAAAATTTGAAGAATTTTTCAATTTTCACGAACTTTGTAATTTCTGATGAATTTTTCAGTTTTGACAAATTTTTCAATTTTTGTCGAATTTTGCAAAATTTGAAGAATTTTGACAAATTTTGCAATCATTTTTAAGCGATGTTCACTTTGCAAAACGAAAAGTTGACTAAAAATGGTTTTACATTGGATTATATCATTAGTTTATGTGATTATTATTTATTTAGGTGCAACTCCATTTCATAGAGAATTCCGATTAGTTGGGAAAAAAGTGACCAATGAGATTTATTTCGCGTGTCTTGCATCGCCCGAAGGGAAATGCCACCAGTCTCGAGCAAGAAGCAATTGCCAAAACGCATCGATTGCTAACCCATGTCTTTGGTGTGAAATAATAGAGACTTTGTTCGACTCCAGACAGGTGGAGCTTTTCTGGTCAAATATCGCACTCGATTTCGTGCTTTTTGAGTGTTTAATTTTTGAGTGCTTAAAGTTGCTTTTTGAGTGTTCGATTTTTTTGGAAGTGTTAAAAAAATGTGTAACTATGTTCAACCAACTTCTTCAGCATTAGATCAATGTATAGCTCCTAATTTGAGATTGTGGATGGTAAGTCGATTCTAAAATCATTTTTCTTCAATTTTTTTAGCTTATTGGATTAATTGGAGTTATCTTGCTTATTATGGTAGTTATTGTTTGCTGTTTTATGAGGATACGAATACCAGTAGGGTGTTTTATTTTTAAATTTTTTAAAGGGGGTAAAATTGCGGTACGTTGGTAGCGAAAAAAATTTTTTTTGAATTTTTGCAAAAAATGACCCTACTACCCCTAATTTTATGCGAAAAATCAATTGCGCGCATTTCCGAAGCTTGAAAATGCTTTCTTGACCTTGAATCAGGGAAATAAAAGTGTGTATTGAAGTGAAAATATGAAATTTTTAGAAGGGGGGGGGGGTAAAATTACGGTAAGCAACTGATAATCTTAAATCAAGCATTTTTTGCCTTATGTCAACGTAATTTTTTAAGGAAAATTTCTAAGTTTTGAAAACTTTAATTTAGACCAGATCAAAGATGAAAAACTTTTAGCTATATTAGTTCAAGAAATTTTATTTATTTAGCTTTAGCTGTCCACATGAAAACTTTTCTGAAACCACAAGCTCATGAGTTCCCATTGGTCCAATGGTTCCATTTTTATAATAGCAAATTCGTCATAAAAGTTGCACTCGATTTTCATATAAACATATTCATAAGAAATTAAAGTGTCGCATGGGTTCACATGGGTTCAATTTTAATAAAAAGTATAAAAAAATTCTATATATAAACATATTTTTATTTCTTTTTACACAAACCTTTTTGTAGAAAAGTTAAGTATGGCACAAAAAAATCTTTTCTTCACATAAGAAACAAAAACAATACGTGGAAATGCTCACATGGAAATACATGTATCATATTGTTTCTATATTTTAAAATTTATGAGCAAATGGTACAAAAAGTATGAGAAGCATGTGGACAGAATCTGATGCGATATATAAAAGCCATTCATAAAAAATTTTTAGACAGTGGATAAATTTTTCACCTGAGGGATTGTTAAGGTGTGTTGATGAATGAGTGGGTCAATGAAGCTCTCATTTGCCTGAGTAGGATTTTTTATCTACCCTGCTATTGAATAACCATAGCTGGAGATTATTAGATTCCGTCCCCTTCCCCTCTCACAACATCACGCGATTTTTTACGGCCCGAAAAAATAGGCCGGCTGGAGCCGCAATTTTTGTAAAAAATCGTGGCCCTTTGACATCTCTGCTGACCACTCGCCCACTTCTGTTCTGAAATCTGGTTTTTTGGATAAATTCAGTATTAGAGAAAAGTTTCCAAGGTTCAAAAATGCTCGCAAATGATTTTTCGCATAAAAAACTTTTAGGTCATTTTGGAAAAAAATTTAAATTTGGTGAAAGTAATCGCAAAAAATCTCAAAAGTACGATTTTGCTTGTAACTATTCTGCAAAAACAAAAAATTGTCTCATTTTTTCAGTGAGCGTGTATTTTTAAAAGATTATACCATAGTTTACCAGTAGGGGGATACACCGGTCCCTCAGGATAGATGAATGAATAACCTTTCAGGGGGGTACATGATAAAATTTTCAAAAATTTATATGATGAATGAATTGGAACAGAAGGGGGTATACGACCCTCATGATGGATGGATGAATGACTATAAAGGCGGAAGGTTCGAGGATGAGTGGTGAGGGGGTACTGTACCCCTCCCCCTTGGTAACCTATGGATCATACATCATTTTAAATCCATAATCTTAATTTAAAAACAAGTTGGCAGCAATAAACAATCAAAAATATAGTATATCTGTAATAAGAAATTTTATTCTTGCGTCAACTGTCTATCATTTTCCTAAGAATTCAATTTAGCTCAATGTTCAAAGATTGTGTATGATAGTAATAAAATTTCAGAATACAGACAAGCAATCTCAACCTCCGAAATGGTGTTTTCCACGGAAAATTTGATCATCTCTATAGTCGGAATTCCTTTCCTATTCTTCCATCTGAGTGTTCTCACCGTGATTATTGTACAACTTCGAAGAAAAAATCCAGATTTTTCGGGTGGATTTTATATGTTGTTCGTTATTGTCTCGATAAATGATATACTGCTTTATCTATATGTAAGGCTTACATGACAGCGGAGGGGATGCATCTGACAAGAGGGTCCTCTTCCCTTATCGTCGAGAGGGTCTCTCATGTCTCATCATTCTCTAATGAGGTAATCGCTCTCCAAATTAAGGAAGGACCTCTCCTTAGCTGAATGAGAGATTCTCCTTCTTCCCAATTTTTCTTGAGGAAAGAGATGGCGGGGAAGTTGAGTGTAGAGAAGGAATGAGAGAGAGACTTTCTCCTTACCTAAGTATGATGTAAGGGTTTTTAAAAATTAAAAAAAAAAACAATTTTAAGGATATGATTTTCTTGAAATTCCCCGACTTTGGTTGGTTCGCAGATTTTTATCTTAATCCATCGTACAATCATTTTCTGGCACGATGGGGATTTGCTGGAGTTGCTTTCCATTTTTACTTCAATGTTATAGGATATACGATTATATCTTTCAACAGATTTACAGCGTTTTTCTTTCCCTTTAAACATGATTTTGTAAGTTTTCGATTCCATTAAAAATGGAAGAGAGCTGTTCGAGGATGTAATCAGAATTTCGAGAAATTTCTAGTTTCATAAAAATTTCCAAAAAACTTAGATTAAAAATAAAGGTGCAAAAAAACTTTGCATCAAACGATCAAACTCAAGGAATCTGTTCGAAATAAGGGAAGGGGGTGTTTATTTTGTAACATCCTGTAATTTAGATTTGGCGTCCTAAAACGTTGTTGTTACTAACAATCGGCAATTTTCTAATTTCACTCATATTAATCAGCTATAGACTACCCATAGACGCCGTTTATAGCTGGTCTGATGACAAACATAATGAATTATTTCCGAGTTATGTCGATAACAAAATTTTGCTCGTAAGAACGTTTATTTCATAATCAAAATGGATCGCAAAAAATTCATAACCAGAGAAAATTTTCAACTCAAACCAAAGCCTGATTGTCCATTTTTTCGAGTCTGGATTTTAATAATTGTGAATTTTCCGCGATCGCTACAAAATCTTTTAAACTTTCTTATAATTTTAGCCCAGATTTATCGTCGGCGCTAGCACGAATATTTTCACTTGTTGTATCAAGTCTATTCTCG
>JAQGCP010001902.1:0-11387 GCA_034699885.1 Acrobeloides thornei | reverse complement strand
TTCAAACTCGTTTGAAAATTTTTTTCGCAATTTTATTTCGCTCATAACTTTTTACGGTTAGATTTTCAAGTAGTGCCATAAAAGCAAAAAATGCTCCAAATTTTGTGCTCTATAAGATGGCATCAACTCCCCAAAAGTAGACTGATGCTTTAAATATAAAAAACTACTTCTTTATAGGTGCGATGGTACTTTTCTTCGAAGTGTTCCTTTGCACCTTCATCTAAAATTGAGATTGATTAGGAAGTTGTGACGAAGCAAACCTTTATCAACGTTAGAAAGGGAATTGCTAAAGCGTCTCATTCTATCTAAAGTCTGTCCCATTGGTTCGTGGACGATTTCAATCAGGTCATCTGCCCAGTTATGCGACGATTGGGCTTCTTAAATCATTAGATTTAGAAGAAAAAACAGTTAATCAAAACGAAAGCTATTTGGCTTTGTAATACTTGTGCCTCAGGATTATGAAATATGGGCGTAGCGACAGTTGAGGACGGGCACTTGAGGATGAGACATTTGAGGATGGCTATTTGAGGACTTGACACTTGGGAACGGTACTTGAGGACGGACATTTGAGGATGGGACATTTGACGGCCATTTGAGAACGGGACTTTTTTGAATTTGCAACTAGTTTTTTTCTCAAATGTCCGCCCTCAAAAGTCCTGTCCTCAAATGGCCGTCCTCAAATAGCCATCCTCAAATGTCTCATCTTCAAGTGCTCGTCCTCAACTGTCGCCACGCCGAAATATGCTTTTGTCACCCATGGATCAACATATCGAATTTTGGCCCAAAAAAAAATCGAATTTTGGCCTTAAAAACGAATTTTAGCCAGAAATCCCACCGCTAAAAAAATGAAAATTGGATGGGTAAGGATGCGCGCTAGCGCCTTTTACAATTTCCAGACGATTTCCGGATGGCTCGCGCCCGAAAATTCAAATTCCCACACGGCTAGCGTCAGGAAATCGTCGTGAAATGCTTTTTACGACTGCCAGCACGCACCCTAAATGGAAACAAATCTCGATTACAGGTACAAATATCGAATCACCGTTTTTTATTGTTACTTTTGTTTTTAACATGCAAAATTTCATGCAAAAATACTAATTGACTAGTTTTGAAATGCTTTTTGAGCCAAAATAGAAAAGTTTATATATTATTTGGAAAGGAAAAAGCGAAAGATAGAAGCAACCATGCCTTTTTGTTGCTGTCCGGCTGATTGGGAAGTCCCTTCTTGGTGTTGATGTTCTTGTGCTGATGCCTGCTGCTCTTGTTGAGATGAAGATTTGGCGCCAGCAGACGTACTAGCTTGCGCGCCGTGCGCAGCCGAAGTGCTACCAACGGCTATGGTAGTTCCTCTTGCTCCAGCTGTAGCCGCTGACGATTTATATTCGCTACGATTGGCGGTGGATTGATAAGAATCTAGGAAAGTTTGGGTAAGAAGAAAGCAATTAGGTTGGGAGTTTGTCATTAAAGGAACGTCCAGTGGGGAAAAAAGTTGCCAAATTTTGTTGATATTCGGAAAGTTCATGAAAAATGAAGCATGTTTTGTTTTTACGACATGTTCTGAATTGTTGTAGTTTTCGAGATAATGGAGTTTGAAATTACATGTTTTCGTTGTAATACATAAACTTTTTAAAATTCAAAATTTCAAACGCAATTTTCTCGAAAACTACAAAGATTCAGAGCATGCCGTAAAAACAAAAAGTACTCTATTTTTCATCAACTTTCCGAATATCAACAAAATGGTAACTTTTCCCCTCACTAGACTGGTCCTTGGAAAGAAATTTTGGGATAAAGTTTCTAGTTTTGGATAGAAAAAAGCATGCAACTTTGGGGAAGTCATTAGCTGGTATATAAAACATGCAAAAAAAGAAAAAAAATCCTAATGGCATACCGTAGTCATGACTGGAGTAGCCTCCTGTGGCCCGTCTTCGTGAGTCGAGGTAGCCGGTATCGCTGCTATACCCACCGGCGCGCGTGGCATCCGGCGATCTAGACAACGAGTCGAGCTCCCTCTGCAGACTGTGTAGTGCATCCCGTCGGTTGTGCGGTGTGGTGGGGCCCGGTCGAGCACCATCCAACAGCGTCTGTGAAGCGTATCTTCTCGGGCTGCCCACATCCGATCTGCTACGGTAGTTGTATCTCTTGGAGTAGGTGTCGGTGCCTTGTCTTTCTAGTGCACTCGCACGGCTGATGTACGACGTGCCGGAATGGTAGCGTGAGCGTTGTAGTTCCACCGTCTCTGAACAATCAAAAATGCGCACTACACTATTTAGAGGCATGCACATAAACGCACACACAAGTCAAAAAGAGAAACACACATTCTCTCCTAATCTAATACTAAAGTTATGCAAAACTATAAGCATGCTCAACTCTACGCACGCCATAACACATAACAGAAAAGTCTTACCGCGACCAAGGGCTGAGGCGGAGAGGGAACGGCGGTTGCGTCCGAGGCTGTTGTAGCCATCTTCTCCAGCTTCTTTGAGGTAGTCACCTGGCTGAAAATATTTTTTTAGCGCATTTGGTTGAAAATAAGTTACCGTGTAGTGTTTACGGAGAGTGCTGCGTCTGGATTCGGTGGTGGCTTCTTCGAGTTCATGGGCCAATCGTTCACCGGTGCTGCGGAAGCCTATTCCTTCAGGGTGTTGGTTATCTAAATAATAGAAGGTACAACAGAGGTCAAAATCGAAAAATAACGATTAAAATGTTTCGACCCTGTGGGGATCGAACCCTCACCATTCACAGTGGCTATTGCGCCATCTGCTCCTGCGCTACGTGGACAACACTTTTGGCCTTTAAAAAAGTTATTTTTGTACACCTTCGAAATCTCGAGGATTACTTTTACAACTTTTCTGATTCGCTAAAATTAAAAATTTTCGACCCTGTGGGGATCGAACCCTCACCATTCACGATAACTATTACGCCACTTGCCCCTGCGCTACGAAAACTCTTTTTCTGTGTTCATCAATACACTTTAAATAAAAATAATCCACTTACAAACATGATAGATTCTAGTCGAATGAATCTCGTCTCCCTTGCCCTTTTCAATCGAAGCCAATCGTTCGGTAAGCTCGGTAAGACTTTGTTGCAAACGACGAGAGTCCTCCCAACGAGACTTGTTGCTAGCGCCTTCCTTAAATCCATCGATGTACCCCTTCTTGAATTCGTCCTGCCCAGGATATTGCTCTTCCAAACGGCGCAATAAACTATCCGTAATGCGATCTCCAAAAATGCCGGAGTTACCATCGCGGAAGCCTTGCATGTAGCCACCTGAGTAGCCGGTACTGCCTCGCTGAGCCAAATCATGCATGGATTTAGTCATTCCGGTCATTCCAGCATCTCTTAAATAACATTTTTCATTATTTTTTTGCATATTTTTATTTTTCCAACCTTAATCCCTTGGCATAACCTTCATGGAACCGATCGTCTCTAGCACCGAATTCATCGCCCATTCTTCGACGCGCTTCTGCGGCAGAGCCCAGGCGATTAGCTTCGCGGAAACCTCGAGTGTATCCATCTTCGAAATCGCCCTTTCCTATAATTTCCATCAATAATAAGTGGGAAAAAGTTGCCATTTTTGTTGATATTCGAAAAGTTCATGAAAAATGAAGCATTTTTTCTTTTTACGGCATGCTCTGAATCGTTGTAGTTTTCGAGAAAATTGTGTTTGAAATTACATGTTTTCGTTGTAATACACAATTGAATTTTTTCAAAAAAGTTTGTGTATTACAAGGAAAACATGTAGTTTCAAACGCAATTATCTCGAAAACTACAACAATTCAGAGCATGCCATAAAAAGAAAAAATGCTCCATTTTTTACGACCTTACTGAATTTCAACAAAATTTGGCAACTTTTTTCCAACTTGACTGGTCCTTTAAAACAAATATCCGACATTTTTCTCTCTTTCATGTCCTGCATGTATGTTTATTCATTTACCGGTTTCAAATTGCGCATCACACTTTTTGCGCAACTCGTAAATTATCAACGAATTTATTCGCTGACAATTGATGGCTTAAATCAAGTGAAAAAAATTTCTCAAAATTCTCTCGAAACGGAAATCGTATAGTGTGCTAGATTTTAAAAAAAACATACCACGAGAATCTGCGCGTATATCCGACTTGTCCTATAATTCAATAAAATTGTACAAAACAAGTTTAACAAATTCTTACTTCCGCCAATAGAGGGACATTTTGTCCATTGACATATCGAGCTTCACGTCGGCGTCGTCTTCTAAGAAAAAAAAATTTAAGTTTAAAGAACCAGTCTACTCGGAAAAAAGCACTATGAAAAAGTTATATATTCGGAAAGTTCATGAAAAATGGAGCATTTTTTGTTTTTACGGTAACCCCTGAATCGTTATCGTTGCCGTGAGGATCGCAGTTTGAAGTTGGCGATTTTTGAAAAATCTGTGTATTACAACGAAAACATGAACGCAATGAAAATTCGACATACACAATAACGAGACGAACAAGAACGGGACACAAAAACGGGACGACAAGAATGGGATGATGAAGGGAAAATCTCGTTCTTGTCTATGCCAAAAATTCGTCCCTCAATCAATCAAAGTTGTGTATTGATGCGAAAATTCAAAATTTTTTAGTAGTTTTAGTAAGTTGATAAATTTTTTTAAATTTTCGCGTCAATACACAACTTTTATTGATTCAGGGACAAATTTTCACAAGCACAATTGTCGTCCCGCTCTTGTCATCTCGTTATTGTCATCCCGTTCTTGTCATCCCTTTCTTGATCATCCCGTTCGTGTGTTGTTTGAACGATCGTTCCATCTCGTCTATGCCGAAAATTCGTCCTTCAATCAATCAAAGTTGTGTATTGACGCGAAAATTCAAAAAATTTTAGTAGTTTTATTAAATCGATAAATTTTTTTAAATTTTCGCGTCAATATACAACTTTTATTGATTCAGAGGTAATTTTTCAATGCGTTCATGTTTTCGTTGTAATATACACAACGATTTCAAAAATCGCCAACTTCAAACGTAATTCTCTCAAAAACTACAACGATTTAGAATATGCCGTAAAAATAAAAAATGCTCCATTTTCATGAACTTTTTTAATAAATAATTTTTTCATATGGTTTTTCCCAAGTGGACTGGGCTCCTTTAATTTGTTTGATAATTTAGTAATTGTTAAGGAAAGAAGGTAAAGTTATGGTTATTCATTGAAAATTTAGATACTTCATAAGTTTAACCATGATAAGTGCCCCTGGTACGGCTCCCAAATGTTTTCGTTGTAATACACAACGATTTCAATTTACTATTAGGAGCTATACAAAAAAACGCTTCCCTGATTCAAAGAAAGCCTTGTATTGAAGCGAAAAGTCGCAAAAATGTGATTTACCTATATTTTTGCAACTTTTCGCTTCAATACACAGGCCTTCCCTGAATCAAGGAAGTGTTTTTCGCTTCTCTCTCCCTGCATGTTTTTTTACCTTCTAGAGGTGTCATTTCCAGAAAAATTTTTCATGTAGGTAGCCCCCTCCTAATGTGTAGTAGCTCCAGAATTTCGATCACCTCTTTTTCTATTCTCTGGGTGTATAGCGCTCGGTATTACTGGAAATTTTTTTAAACCGGAAATGAATTTTTGGAGCCCCATATATTAAGTTTTATATACGATATGTATTTTTTGATTAACCCCAATATAATTAGCCCTAGAAAAGTATGCACTTTACAAGTTTTAGTGCATTTTCTAATGCACTTTTCAATTTGTTCACTAGACCCAAGGGACAAAAAAGTCAAAATTTTGAGGACCGAAATGAAAGACTGAAGTCTTATTCATTTGATCACGAGATTATTTTTCCTTTTGGATCTTTAAAAATTTATTCTGAATCGATTGAGATTTTTTTCAAAAATATGTATGGCTAAAAATTCAATGAATTAGTCATACAGGATTGTTCCGAAAGTTTTTTCAAAGTGTCCATAGTTTTTTAGCCTTAAGCTAAGCCTAAGGCTAATCCCGGGAAAATCAGATTTTCCTAAAAAAAACAGATTTTCTCATATATACCAAATTTTTCCGCCGGCATCCCTGCGTGGTCGCTGTCATTAAACGGAGGTGTCATAAAACGGAGATTTGACTGTATAACCCCACCCATAAAAAGCGCTAAATCAAAATTTGCCACTTTTTTCAAGGAAAAAATTTGCTTAATGAATAAATTCTTTCTCTATTAATTTTATTATAAATAATCGATTATATACGAGTCGTTACTTCCTACTGCATTATGCAGGATTTTATGCGAAACAAGTCGCACATTTTCGACCATTTTTTAGCTCTCTCACCCGATAAAAAGAAATGAATGTATTGAACGAAACCGAATGGTATCTTAAACCATTGGATGCCGAAGACTTAATCGCGGGTCTATTCTTATTATGCTTTGCTGTTGTCTTTCTACCTCTATATGCAGTTGTTTCATATATTATGTTTAAACATAGCAAGGTAAGAAAGAAGGTGAACATAAGTTCAACACTTGGGCAGCACGAGACATGACGTCGGACCTTGTGAAACAGAAGCATTTGTCGCTGGTGAAAAATATTTCGAAAAAAATACGTCATATTTCGACAAAATTGTAATCAGTGATGCTTTCGGTCACAAAACCAAAACACAAAATCGTGAAACGTTTTCAGGGAAAACGAAAAAACTTTTGGAGCTCTTCCCCCTGAGAGACGCAATCAACAAAGTTCCAAAAACTTATACTTTTTTGAAGTAATTTTATAGAAAAATATGGGGCTATAGGCCTAAGCCTAAGATTACGCCTAAGCTTAAGACTAGGTTTAGGCTTAAACTTAGGCTTAACCTTAGGCTTAAGCCTAGGTTTAGGCTTAAACTTAGGCTTAATCCTAGGCCTAAGGATATGCCTAAGATTAAGCCTAAGATTAAGCCTAAGCTTAAGCCTAGGCTTAAGTTTAAGCTTAGAGGTAACCTTAGGCAAAGTTGTTCGGCGTGATCTCAGAAACAACTTTGTAGAAATCAATTTTTGTGAAAAAATTTCTGTTATGAAGAAAATCCTTACGATTATTGCGTGCAAAAAAAGCATACGTGCAAAAAAAATATTTTCCCGCAAAAAAATTATTTTGCGTGTAAAGAAAATGTTTATCCGGGAAAAAATTTCACGAGGAACACGTTGGAACTTTAAAAAAATCTCAGTGACTCAACTAGAGCAAAAAATCGAGTTGAAATCGGATTTTAAATCGGTCGACAGCATTTCGGATAGCTGGGAATTTGAGCTATCTAAAATGCTGTTGATTAACAAAATCCGATTTCAACACGATTTTTTTAACAAGTTGGAAAAACTTTTTCCCTCTAATAGAGCCCCCATACTTGAATAGAGGGTCGTAATTACGACCCCTGCGCCGTGAGGGCCCCGAAAAATGGGGGAGGGGGCGCCGAAAAGGCAAAAATTTCCTTTAGATTCCCCGCGCTGCGCGAAGAAGTTTACGACCCCCTTATTCATTTATGAGAGCCCCTGAGGCTCTAAAAATTTAATAGCTAAAAAGTTTTTCATTTCAGGATATCACGGGGTTTCGTTTCCTGTTCAGTGCCTCATTAGCAGATATGCTTCTATTGATCAACTATTCCCTGTGGCCGGGTATTTTAATTCTGTGCAAGTCAGAAATTATTGCAATATGGATGCGACATTGGCTACAGGTATAAAGTCCATGCAAATTCATAATTTAAAAAAATTTCTGAAAAGTGAATAAGGAATAAGGAGTGATCCCGTCCGATCTGGCAAGTTAAGCAACGTTGGGACCTCCTCAGATTCGATCCCGCGAGGGCAAGCAGTTTGATGAACATTAAACTTTTTACCCTCGCGGGATCGACCCTGAGGGGACTCAACGTTGCTTAACTTGCCAGATCGGACGAAATACCGAATTTGAACTTTGAATTTGGGGTCCAGCTTTTTTATAGTTGGAGCTGAAACGGACTATAGTTCCATGAAACAGCTGCATAAATTGTGTTTTTCTTTAGATGTATTTGGATTGGGCGTGGTTCTCGATGTGCTACCACTATATGATAATAGCATGGTCAAGATTTGCAGCCATAAAATTTCCAAACTATTTTCGACTACAGCCAAAACTCGCTAGCTATTCCATATGTGCTGCTTGTTATATAGTCGCTCTAATACAAGTGAGATTTGATCATGTTGAGCTGAAAAAAAGTCGACTCACCAACAACACCATGGTGGGGAGGGGGAAGGAGGCCCCCAATGAGGTGGTCCCCCTCAATTTTGATCTATGATTGAGTAGGTCAGGGGAGACTTTCCCTCTTACCACCTCATATGTTCGGCGGGGTCCATGCGGTGGTCTCCCTTCAATTTTGGGTCCATGAGTGCGTGGGTCAGGGGGAGACTCCCCTCCCTTGCCGACCTATGAACAACATTCTAAGCATAGTTTATCAGTAGGGGGATACACCGGACCCTCAGGATGGATGGATGAATGGCCTTTCAGGGGGGGGGTACAAGGGGGTACATGATAAAATTTTCAAAAATTTATATGATGAATGAATTGGGAGGGGGAAAGTACACGAACCCTCATGATGGGTGGATGAATGACTACAAAGGCCGAAGGTCCGAGGATGAGTGATAAGAGGGGTACTGTACTCCCCCTTGGTAACCTATGATTCTAGGTATTATCCACACATTTTCAACCTTGGTATGTAACATTTTACTATGAACCGAGTCATTATGGCATGCTTTCCGAAGATTTCCATAAATACCTGAGTGAGGGTCAATCTCTATTCTTCTTCACCTTTCATTTGCTCATGATGATCATTCCAGTATTTTTCTATAGGTATACATGTTTTTCAAGAGTCAGTCGACTCGACAATTAAAACACTATGAAAAAGTTGTATTCGAAAATTTCATGAAAAATGGAACATTTTTTGTTTTTACGGCAACTTCTGAAATGTTATTGTTGCCGAGAAAATCGCGTTTGAAGTTGGTGATTTTTGAAAAATCTGTGTATTACAGCGAAAACATGAACGCAGTGAAAATTCGGCATACACATAACGGGTCACATAAAACGAGACGATGAAGGGAATTACAAGCATAACTGTCATCCCGTTCTTGGTCATCCCGTTCATGTATTGTTTGAACGATTGTTCCATCCCGTTCTTGTCTCTGCCGAAAATTCGTCTCTGAATCAATTACAGTTGTGTATTGACGCGAAAATTCAAAAAATTTTCTCGCAGTTTTCGTAAGTTGATAAAAAACGAAAAAAAAGCATTTTAAATTTTCGCTTCAATATACAACTTTTATTGATTCAGAGAGGAATTTTTTATTGATTCAGGGACGAATTTTCACTGCGTTCATGTTTTCGTTGTAATACACACAGGTTTTCAAAAATTGCCAACTTCAAATGCGATTTTCTCGGCAACGATAACGATTCAGAAGTGAATGCTAGCATTAGTCCCTGAATCAATAAAAGTTGTGTATTGACACGAAAATTCAAAAAATTTCTCGCAGTTTCGTAAGTCGATAAAAAACGGGAAAAAAACATTTTAAATTTTCGCTTCAATATACAACTTTTATTGATTCAGGGACGAAGTTCATGTTTTCGTTGTAATACACAAAATTTCAAAAATCACCAACTTCAAACGCAATTTCCTCAAAAACTACAACGATTCAGAAGTTGTCATAAAGACAAAAAATGCTCCATTTTTCATGAACTTTCCGAATATATAATTTCTCTATAGTGTTTTTTCGAGTCGACTGGTCCTTTAAGAGCCACTTTCTTGGACATTGAGATCTAGGGGACAAGTGTATGATTCGTTTTACACTTATCTCCTGGACCTTCTGCTGTTACGCATTGTTTATTTATAGTTGGGCAATTGTACTCATGATCAAGCATAAAAATGGAGGCTTATTACAACGGATACCAAGTCTAAAAAGTGGGGCTTCTCAAGGCCAATCGAATGTTGAAGCAAGGTAAATTTTTTTCTTTCGAATCAGAATGAATAATCAAAATGTTCTCAGGTTGATAATACCCTGTATATTTAACTCGATTGTGTTTATTATCGGTCAAGTCTTTATAACAACTGGTACTGGTGAAGGAAAATGGGCAACTTGGACAGTCATGCTGTTATTTAGTGCCAACTCGGCGGTGAATCCACTACTTTTGATAGTGTTTTCGGCTATTATTAGGTACACACAGTGTTTAAAGGACTCGGTCAGTTGGGAAAAAAGTTGCCATTTTTGTTGATATTCGGAAAGTTGATGAAAAATCGAGCATTTTTTCTTTTTACGGCATGTTCTGAATCGTGGTAGTTTTCGAGAAAATTGCGTTTGAAAGTTCATGTTTTCGTTGTAATACATAAACTTTTTTGAATTTTTTGCGGAAAAATCGATTTTTAAAATTTTCATAAAATAAAAATTCTAGCAATTTTTCTCAGCTAAACGAGAGGAACAAAATGACACCAAAATTATCCAATTTGAACATTGTTTTGGGTTATTGAAACGAAAATTCTGATTCATGTTTTCGTTTCAATAACACAAAACAATGTAAATTTTTCAACCGTCGATTCTTAGACTTTTCTATGCGAGAAATCGATTGCGCGCATTGCCGAACCTTGAAAACGCTTCTCTGACCCTGAATTAGTCCATTTTCACCTCTTTACATCTGCCATTTCCCTGAATCAGGGTCAGGGAAGCGCTTTCAAGGTTCGGCAATGCGTGAAATCGATTTCTCGCATAGAACAACTCTCTATACGATTATTTTAGTGAAAGTTAAAAAACTTGAAAATTTTTGAAAAAATCGCAAAATTCTCTTTTTTTTAAATCATCCTGTATATTTTCACGAAAATCTGAAAAAAATCTCTTTATGCAATTTTATGAATCTATACATTTGTTAATTATTGTTTTTTTACCCTTAAAGGGGGTGCACGTCCAGTACGCTTCTCGAGAAAATTTTTCTCCAAATTGGCTGATTTTTGGTACTTGAGGTTTTCGGGCACGAGCTCGATTGGCGCAAGTCCCAAGTTCCGAAAAAGTTTTCAAATGGGTATCCCGATAGAGGGTCACAACAACTCGAGACTTGCGCCAATCGATTTCTTGTGCTCGAAGACCCCCAAGTACCAAAAATCAGCTAATTTGAAGATAATTTTTTCCGAAAAGCGTACTGGGCGTGCACCCCTTTAACCTTCATTTCGAAAAATTGTGATTTTTTATCTAGTCATTTGTAAAATTTATTTATTCTGCCTTATATTTATTTATCCATGTTGTATATATTCAATTTTAATAGTTATTAACACAATTTTTATTATATGTACTAGGGATGCACAAATTACAAAAAAGTTACAATCCTCGCATAAAATATGCGAATGTTGAGAGCGAACATAAATTGTTCATAGTGACAAAGATGACAAATTTGTCTCCTTTATCACAATG